>VMDO01014070.1:0-55921 GCA_007922755.1 Pedetes capensis | reverse complement strand
ATCGCATGTAATTGTTCTAACAAGATAGAAACAAAGACCACTACAGGAAAAGTTTCTATCTTAAACAGAAATGGAACCCAAGGACATATAGAAAAATACTATGTAGTAAAAGATAGAGAAGACTTGGATGGGAAACTTAGATGGGAAGGGGGGAGGGGGGAAACATAGAGGAGGGTAAGGGGTAACCTATATGAATAATGCTTATCAAATTGCATATATGAAAATTGTCACAACGAAAAGCATGTCAAAATGAATCACATTATGATGTACATTAAAAATTTCTAATAAAAAAAAAAATTGTTCACCATGACCAAGTGGGATTTAGTCCACAGATGCAAGGCTGGTTCAACATATGAAAATCAAGTAATGTAATTCAGCATATCAAGAGACTGGCAAACAAAAATCACATGATCCTCTCAATTGGTGCTGTAAAGGTCTTTGACAAAGTGCAACACCTTTTCATGATAAAAACCCTGGATAAGTTGGCATAACAGGCAAATACTTTAACATCATAAAGGCCATCTACTAGAGACCTACAGCCAATATTATATTAAATGGAGAAAAATTGAAACCATTTCCTCCATGATCTAGAGCAAGACAAGGATGCCCACTCTCTCCTATTCTATTTAACATTGTGATTGAAGTCCTCATAAGGGCAATCAGAGAAGAGAAAGAAAACAAAGGGATACAGATACGCAATGAAGAGATCAAATTATCCTTATTTGCTGATGATATATACTTTACCTAAAGGACCCCAAAACCTCATCTAGAAAACTTTTAGACCTAATTAACTCCTTTAGCAAAGGGGCAGGATATAAAATTAACATACAACAATCAATAGCTTTCCTTTACACCCACTGTAAGCAGGAAGAGAAAGAAATTACAGCTACAATCCCTTTCACTATAGCCCACCAGAAAATTAAATACCTTGGAATCAACTTAACCAAAGACCCTGCAGACTTCTACAAGGAAAATTTCAAAACATTAAAGAAAGGAATCGCAGAGGCTACTAAAAAGTGGAAGGACCTTCCCTGCTCCTGAATTGGGAGAATCAATATAATAAAAATGGCTATCCTACCAAAAGCAATCTATAGATTTAATGCAATTCCCATTAAAATCCCAATGACAGACTTTACAGAAATAGAATAAGTTATCCAAAAATTCATATAGAAACACCAAAGACCATGTATAGCCAAAACACTCTTAAGCTGCAAAAGTAGTGCAGGTGGAATCACAATCCCTGACTTTAATCTATACTACAGGGCTGTAGTAGTAAAAACAGCTTGGTACTGGCACAAAAATAGGCCTGAAGACCAGTGAAACATAATAGAAGACCCAGAGATACATCAACACATCTATGGCCACCTTTTTTTCGAAAAAGGAGCAAAGCAGGTAACTTGGAGAAAGGATAGCCTTTCAATAAATGGTGCTGGGAAACATGGATATTTGCTTGCAGAAAAATGAAAACTGACCCACATCTCTCAATATTCATGAGACTTAACTCAAAATGAGATGACTTTTCTCAAATAATCCTGTTTTTCAAGTAACCTAAACCCTACTAGATGATGGAAGATGTTCATATGTGCAACAAACTCCTTTGAACATATCCAGATTTTAGGATATTGTGGAGTGGTGAATCACTACACTGTGTATACCACTGAGCTTTACCTGCTGAATGACTGATTGGCAAGCCCATGTCAGTATCCCAGAGCTTCTCAAAAATGTTTGTGGCAGGGAATTCTGTAAAAAACAGGATTTTCTGTAGGAAAGGATGTTGCTGTAAAAGTTTGATAAAATTAGGTTACAATAGTAATTTTAAACTTTTGTATTTGTTAATGATACAGTAATAATGTTCATTCATTATGGACTATTGCATAGATACATAGACTGTGGTGATGTGCCTTCCAGGCTAGGCTTGTATCATAGGTTCATCTGTTTCTCATTGAATAAAATCTTTCACATAGAAAAAATTAAAATTACTAATTTTAATAGAAGGATAATTTTGATAATACTCTATATTAATAATGGATTTATTTCTGGAATATATGTTTATGCCTAACTGTCAGTAACAAATTGCTTTAGAAAGATTTTCAAATCATTTTAGAACAACTTGGATGCCAATCTACTTTTTCAACTGTAAATTTTATGAAATCTAAGTGTTGATCAAATATTTCAAAAGAAAATTTAGAGTGAATTGAGATGCACTGTTAGTATAAAATATATACCAGATTTTGAAGTCAGTATAAAAATATAATATACTATGTATCATGAAGAATTCTTACATTGATTATATGCTGGAATGAGAACAGTTTAGACATCGAAATGTGTAATACATTTCATTTGTAATGCATTTCATAATGTATTTCTAAAAGTAATCTGTTAACCTGTTTCTTTTTTACTTTCTTAACATGACTACTAGAATATATTAAATTACATATGTGGCTTGCATTATATTTCTCTTGGGAAGGGCTCATTTGTTTATTCAACATGTGAATCAGATGATATGCTAATCACTGGGGATTTGACCAGGAGCAAGCCACACCAAAGAATTGCTTACCTTTGTGGAGCTTACATTCTAGTACTGGAGAAAAGAGTGTGTAGGGAGACAAATAAGTAAGCCAACTGCAGGTAGTGCTGTGTTTCAGACAGAACAGGTTAATTAGATATAGTGACTGCTGTGAAGGTTGGCCAACACTACACAGGAAAGCCCAGGGAGGTCTATCAGAGGAGGTGGACAACTGACCTATTGCCTGAAGACAGGTGCAGGAAGAGCAGGGGAAAGAGAGTTTCAGACACAGGGACCAGCAGGAGTTGCTGGTTTGATTCCCTTCCAATGGTCACCAAGAGTACCTACAAACCAGGACAAACATCCAGATATCTGTTCCTGTGAGCAAAGGCCAAGGCTGATTAAGGCAAGGACCTTTGTCCAGACTCATCCACTGTTAGATATCAAGCAATGAAATATTCAATAAAAGGAAGGAAACTCTAATTAGGTAAGTTAGCGAGAGTCCATCTGCATTCCTATAAAAAAAAATCAAGAGTATTTCAACAGCAACATCTTCCTCTGTCAGCAGATTTAATGCCTGATCACTGTTGGAGAAATGGCACAGTTTGTATTTTCTACTAATTACCTCTTGTTCCTTTAGTAATTTCATATAAACAAGAATAGTAGAAATCCATAATAAAGGGCCTTGGTAACTTAAATAGCAGTGAAAGAATTAAGGTGTGAGACTGTGGTTGAGTCCACATGATGAAGCCTCGTGTTCTCACCTGTGGGAAGTAAATAGGTTTGGCGGTTTCTTACTTCAAGGGATGTTGTCTTTAGAAACAGCTCTATGTATGTTATTAACGCATGGACTATTCTATGGAATACTAATATTCCTACTATGCACAAGACCACTAATTTATATCTCATCTAAGGGAGAGAATTCTTCCTAGAAATTTAATGCAGAGGCCTATACATCATGCTCTGGTGTATAAACACAAATACAAGCAGCTGCATATTTCTTTCAGAAATTATCTTCATCTTAGTCTTAACAGACTTCATCTTGCTGACATGGATAAGATGGAATGTTCTCTCCTCAAATAACTGACGTCTTTGACCACAATGTTAATGTACTGCTATGTGAAAATAGTACAAAATAAGGAGAATCACACTAAAAAGAATTTCAATAATATGCAGCCTTGTGGGCAATGTTCTTTGAACAATATCCTCCCTAAGCATTAATGAAAAGGATATGAATTTGACCAAAATTTTAGTGGTCATTCTTTCTTGAAAACTAGTAGTAATTATACTACTCACATTTTCAAACATAGTTTGGTTGTATAGAGTTCACACTGAGGAATAATTTTCAAAAAAATCTTTGTACTGCAAGGAGTAAGGGTATGTAATAATAAATAAGACACGATTTCTGTCTTTTTTAAAGCAATCCAAATTTTCACATTAGTTACCAGCCTGAGGAACCAAAGTAAAATACAGAATCCTTTTTTTAAGGGGTTTTGCTTTGATAGTTATA
This sequence comes from Pedetes capensis, assembly GCA_007922755.1. Taxonomy (NCBI): domain Eukaryota; kingdom Metazoa; phylum Chordata; class Mammalia; order Rodentia; family Pedetidae; genus Pedetes; species Pedetes capensis. The sequence goes on along the minus strand of VMDO01014070.1, from coordinate 51,905 downwards.
TTGAGATGGGCATTTTTTTGTAGAAGAGGCATTTGCTGCCTTCTTAATTTTTTTATTTATTTTTTATTCTTTTATTTACTTATTTATTTTTTGCAGTGCTGGAGATTGAATCCAGCACCTCCCACATGCTAGGCAAGTGCTCTACCACTGACCAATATCCCTAGCACTCTAAAGTCTTATACTTTTAACATCTTTTATTAGCATATAATATGTATAAGACAAAAGATACTTCCATCCCATGCCCATTGTCCTCTCATTCCTAAATTCCCTTTTGCATCCTGAACTTTGTCCCATCCATATCTTAAAGTTCCTAGCTTTTTGCATATATACCAAATATTTTCATTAATGAATTAATTAACAAAAGGAAAGAGATATGGGTTTAGGCTACATAATCGTGCGTAATGCTTGTGTATGTGCTTTAAACTAAAACAGCCACGGGCTACTATTTGAACTTTAGAAACATGAGCATAGTAGCCCTAGGAAGAGTGGATAATAGGAAAGAATGCACAAAGCTAATCTGCTCATGAGGCAAGAGTTAAGAGACAGTGAGGGTCTGAGCAAGGGAAATGGCAACAAGACAGCAGAAAAGCAGTAGAAGAAATGGAGAAATTATATAGAACGTGTTTAGGTTGCTTCTTCCTTCTAGAGAGTACATGGGAGACAGTTTGCTTCTGATTGTGGAAAGAATTCCCACAGGAATGACTATGCTTTTATTCTCAAATTCTCAAATGCAACATAAAAATGCACACACCAGGTAGAATGTTTCCTCAGAGCCATGAGGAAGGGGTCCACCACAGTCAGAGCCTCGCTTTGCTTTGGGGATGTGGCTTCTGGGGACAGCACCCCAGAGGCTCAGTGCTAACAGGGGACCGGCCCTCGCTGTTCCAGGCTGTTTGCATTGCACTTTGCTCTCCTATGGACGGCTTCCATGGAATGCATCCCTCTGACCTCTGCTGCTGTTTATTTCTTTTGGAGGAAATGAGAGATTTTTTTTTTTTTTTTTTTGACAATTTTTAAGTTGAAGAGGAAACAGATTCCTCTCTGGATAATGAGAAGTAGAGACAAAGCCATGATAAGAGGGAGAGTGTTTATGGTATGTGCATAGTAAGTCAGGTAAGGGCTTATGCCCAGGCTCTCCTTTTATATAAAACAAAGTTCTCTTATGAATGCATTATTGTTACTCGTGCTTTGGAGTTTGTTAGGGTTTTTAAGATGAAATCTTACCAGGAAATTTAAGCATACTTAATTTGACTTTCTTTCACCATGGATTAGTGGGAGCATTTAATATAAGAATTGTTTTACATATCCTATCTCAGGCTTGAGAGGCAAAGTCGAAGGTAACCCTGTGTGAGTCTGTGTACCAATCACTGCACATATGTTCACAGTGACTGATGGTTGAATCTTGACGCTTTGATTTCAAAATGGTGACAGTTTTGGAAAAAGTGAGTAAGCCATAGGCCCAACTGAAATGGCAGTGTCTAATTACAGACTGTGCTGTGCCTAGAAGGCTGTTGTGTAACTTCTTCATGTGCCCTCTTACTCATAAAAGGGACTCTTCAGACAGAGTTCAGTAAGTGCAGGGAGGAATCATCTAAAGAGCTGACAAAGCACTTTCTGAATATCAACTATAACCTACTATGTCTTTCCCCATGTGTCTGTCAGTTTGTTGTGCTGTGGGGGCTTGCATGTTGCTGTGATGCTGAAAGCTATGCCACTAGTATTTCAGGTAGCAGGGCCACCTATGGTGAACAGGTTTCAGTTGAGCATTCAGACTAAGACAGACTAGGCAGAAGGACCTGGTAGCCCACTCCTGAAACAACTAGCCATTGAAAACCCTATGAATACCAGAGAAGCACTGTCAAATATGTTGTTGTTGTTGTTAGGTGCTATCGAGGCGGTATCCGACTCATAGCGACCCTCATAGGGTTTTCAATGGCTGAGTGCTTCGGGATTGCCTTAGGAGTGGATTGCCAGGCCCTTCTCCCATTTTTGCGGTGCTGGGAATTGAACTCAGGGCCTCAGAGACTGCAGCGCAGCGCTCTACCCACTGAGCTAACTCCCAGCCCACTGTCAAATATAGTCCTGAAAAATGAGCCCCCTCAGGCTGCAAGGTATTCAAGAGACCCCAGAGGAAGAGTTACCTCTTCAAGTAGAGTTGACCTTAATGATGGAAAGGGAGTAAACCTTTGGGACCTCCTAGCTAGTGTGGTATGACTCAAAATGAGAAGAAATATAGTGGCTGCAACAATGGGCTCAAACATAGAAAGATTGTGTGCATGGCACAGTGTTGAATAGTGCTTCATTTTGCTGTACACAGGGTCACTATGAGTCAACACCTAACAACAACAGCTACAACAACTATGTCTTTATGTCATAAAGTAAACATCACTGTGAACTGACTGCAGGCAAAGGTGAAAATATCAACTAGGAAAAATAGAAAGGAACTTACAAACAAATCAACTGTGATAATAGGAGATTATCACCAAGAAAATGTCCTGTGCCGTAGACAGACAGAAACACACACACACACACACACACACACACACACCCCAAGTGTGTTCTCTTCCTTGTGCTCACGTAACCTTAAGCTATTTGTCTTCTATTCCTGGCTATGAGCTTGTTGCAGGTAGTGCTGTGTCTTACCCAAACTTGTGTACCTCAGGCTTAGCATTATGTATGACTTGTAATTCTGTAAGATTCAATATTAAATTGGGAGAAAACCAATGTAATTATTTTAGGTCATATTAAGATATAAAAAGTAGAGAGCATCCTTGTATTTCTAGGAATATTTGCATTATAAAAAGACACAGATGGACCCCCACAATTTTTTGTGACAGAGTCAAAGAAAACTTCTCATGTACGGGATAGAAGAACTCCTGTGAGCCCCTGAAGCTGTAGTACTATGCAAACTGCTTCTTGCATTTGTAGAAACTCTTCCATCCACAAAGAGTAAGGACACCCTTATTCTCTCACACTTCTTTCTATTCATAACCTTGCCTTTATCAATCACTTACATTATATATGTTTATATCACTTACATTATATATACCTCTTTTAAATTACACATATATTGTGTGATTTAAATTGTAGAAATAGAAAGAGGTGCAAAGAAGATACTTAGCCACATATTTATTAAATGCCTAGCATGTGCTAGTGATTGTGTTTATACTCTGGTATAAAGATGAATAAGACAAGTAGGAGAAGGCCAGATCGTGTCATAGAATTTTAAGTAAAGGAGCACAGAGTGGTATGAGAATAAAATGCCTCATGCAGCCTCCATCAGAGGAGGGGGGGACTGGCAAGAACTTCCCAAAAGGCTGAGATCCAAAATAAGGCTGAAGGATATGGGAAAAGTTGGGTGGGAGGATACAGTTCTAGCCAGAGGGAATTTGTATGGCTGCCTAGAGAGAGCCCAGAAACAATCAGTAATAGCAGAGCTACAGCTAGGATCCAGGTTTTCTGAGCCATTACCTTTCCATTAATCTATGGTCCTGCTTCCAGGATACATAGAATATTAAAATTAATAAGTGAAGCAGATTTTAATCACAAACTTTACAAGGGTATAACATGGAACTGGATTTAAAGGATAGGAGGTTTCAGTTCAGTTCTTCTCCAGAGCCGTGATTCTTCTATGATCCCATAGCACTCTGCCCATTGTGACCAGATGTGGTTATGTTTCTGAGTAGACTGTGAGCTTCTTGTACATATAGAATGTTTCTGGCAAACCAGAGGTACATATTCTGGTCCACAGTAGACACTTAAGAAATAATATCTGAGGCTGTGGGTGGTGACACAAGTCTGTAATCTAGAGTTCAGGAGACTGAGGCAGGAGTTCAAGGCCAGTCTGGTCTATACAGTGAGTTCTAGGCCAGCCTGGGTACACAAAAAGATACACTTTCAAAAAATGAAATCGTCATCATCATCATCATATTTGATAGAGAAAAAGGAGAATGCTAGAGAAGAGAAAGGAAAAAAGTATAAAAGAAAGAGGGAGGAAAGATGAAGGGAATGAGCTGAACACATGAGTACCTGAGGCTGCAGAAAATATGAGAATTGTGTGCTAGAAGGAAAATCCCAGATGATGGCAGATGCCACCATAGGCACCAACTGTGACTTGATGCTGATAAATGGAGAGGACAGGAGCAGTTCATCCAGGAACATTTTTGATTATAAGGAAACACTAAGCATTCTTTCTGGGAGGTGCATGTGCTGTGACATTTCCACCAGTGAACTCTGATCAAGTAAGAAAGCACAAATGTCAGGCATCTGTGAACTAAATTTGCCATCTGGGTGTTAACTTCCCTCTTGGCGACAATCCTCTCTCACTGGGTGAAGTGTGCATTCCTGCATTTATTGTGTGGCTTACCAAGATTCTCCATAGCTAGATAAAATTTCTCTGGTAGCAAGATTCTTGATGGTGATTTTTATTCTTCTCTTCTCTCCTCTCCTCCTCCTCCTCCTCCTCCTTCTTTTCTCTCTTTCTCCCTCTCTTTTTCCTTTTTCCCTTGTTCATTTGTTATTTTGAGACAGTGTCTCATTATGTAGCCTCAGACTTACTATGTAGCCCAGACTGGCCTCAATTCGATATCCTCTTGCCTCAGCCTCCTAAGTGCAAGGATTACAAGCATGCCCCACCACACTTAATTTCTTGATGGTGATTTTATGCTCTAAAAATGTTATCATTTGTCATTGCATTAAAATTTTTATTCAATGGACACTAATATGCCTGTGACATTTTTGTGGTTATTTCATAAACTGTGTTATAGAGCAGAGAGATCTATGAGCTCTGCAGTTAGACATGTTGAAATTCTATTTTTCACTATACCCTAGATTTTGACCTTTGGCAATCTGATTAGTTTCTATGACACTCTGCTTTGTCATTTGTAAAATTGGAAAATTATGTTTTATGGTTGTTTATATTAGTGAACCTAAATGACAAGTGTTCTGCATGTTGCCTAGCATATACTTCAAGTACCCTGTGGCAATTAATAGTAGTAGTAGTAGTAGTAGTAGTAGTAGTAGTAGTAGTAGTAGCAGTAGTAGTAATATAGCCCCAGAAGGCAAATAACACACTTGGAAATGTGAGTTCTGGGCTGGAAAGAATTGTAATTCTTTCTTTTATGCAGAATAGCCTTTCTCAGAGAGGTCTTTGGTCTTAGAATACTCAAAAGGCTGTTTTCTACAACAATGATCCTATCTAGAGTGAAAGTATATTCTTGATACCAATTTCAGGTATAGAAATACATGAAATTCAAAATGAATTTTCTTGATAAACATGATTCAGAATAATAATTTTCTCTCAGGGATGAGAATGAAGCTCAAAGGTAGGGGACTTGCCAGGTAGTGCTCTGGGTTCAATATTCAGCAATGAAAAAAATAATTTTTTCTCACACACATAAAAGGATTTTTGCTCAGCGTAGAGATTGAAGAGGTATGGTGAAAGGATAAAGCCCTATTGCACATCTTTCTTGACTTTAAACCAGGCAGTGTTTCCTTCTTCTGTTTGAACAACTGCTTCTTGGTCCATGTACAGATTCTTCAATGTTTAAAGAATGTTTAAGGAAAAAAATATTACAGTAAAAGAAAAATTGCCAATAATCCCCTTCAAAATACTCCCCCTGGGTTTAAACGCATTTATCCCATCATTCTTGCCAATTTCTGAAGCAGTTCTGGAAGTCCTCTTTCATGAGTAATAAATACTTTAAATATTCCCTGGATGTTTTGATCACACGTTGTATACTGTGGTCATGTTTTCATATAAGTGAATATAAATGCTTTTTTAGATTGCTGCTGAGTGTTCCATCTATATATGTGCCACAATTTAACCAATACCTCCACTTTTATTGCTAAAATTTTTATTATACATTCTTATACAGATATAGCTTCATCTAGTTGGATAAATATTTCTAAATAATAAATGCTTATAGCTAGAATTGATGAGCTAATGGTTATATAATTGACATGTTAATGTATATTGCTCTTTAAACTCCCACCTGTAGTGAGTTAACCTATTTTCTCTGTGGAACTGATCTAAAATGAGGCTTGCTTTCAAGACACTTATTATTTGAAATAGTCATCATGGTATAAAGTAAATACTATATTAAGAAGCACAAACTTGAGTACTGGACCAGGAGCCAGAAGCCTGCAGAGGACATAATAGTCATTGCATCCATAAGACTTGGGAAAGGTAAAATAATTGAAGAAGGAAACAAGTAACATTGTGTACAAACATTAGCATTTATGATCTTCTGCTAAAAAAGAAGTATAAATGTACATTCTGCAGCATCTGGTCTTGAGAAGACTTAGAGCAGATAGTTAGACCTTTTCATATTCCAGTCAGAGAGAGGTAGAGTACATGGGCTTCAATTGTGTATTTTCATTTGCTTTCCAACTCATCAAAATTACAATGTCTACTCTCAGAAGATCAATCAATGCCTTAAAAGATATGGTTTTGGCCCTTGTGCCTTTTGGGTGGTTGAGAATTTGCAGTTACAGTTCCCAATGGAGATGATTTTCTTCATTAGTGAGTATAAGAAATAGTTTGGATATATTTCCTGAGATAAAAGGACTCATGATTCTAATTCTTTTAGAATGCTTATTCTCATAAGAGAGGCAGGGGTTTAGGTCAGTTGGTAGAGTGCCGCTCTGTGTGCTCTGAGGCCTTGGGTTCTATCCCCAGCACTGCAACCTACTCCTGAAGCAATCAGCCATAGAAAACCCTACGAATAGTAGAGAAGTGCTGACATATTGCTGGGCATGGTTCAGTATCAGGGAGTGTTTATTCTGTTGCACATAGGATCGCTATGAATTGGACTCCACAGCACCTAACAACAACAATAACATTCTCATACAACATTCTCATAAGTATATAACTATTAAAGAATTCCTTATATGTATTAATCCCCCAATTTTAAATTTGTTTTGAAATTTAAAGAAAGTTTTAGACTAATTAAATTAATTAAGAGCAAATCTGGTGTATATATATATATATATATATATATATATATATATATATATATATATGTTTGTTGTTAGGTGCTATCGAGTTGAGTCTGACTCATAGTGACCCTACATACAACAGAATGAAACTGCTCAACACTGTGCCATGCCCAGCACTATGTCAGTGCTTCTCTGCTATTCATAGGGTTTTCAATGGCTGATTGTTTCAGGATTGCTTTGGGAATGGGCTGCCACGTACTTCTCCCATTTTTGTAATGCTGAGAATCAAGTCCATGGCCTGAGAGAGCCCAGAGCAGCAATCTGTCAACTGAACTGAACTCCAGCCCCTGAAATAAATATATGGAAAATCAAAGATGCATTTAAATAGCATAAGAATTCCTTTAGTCTGGAAAGAGACACAGTAATACCTAGCATAAAATCTGATTTAACATGCAGGAAACTGGATTGCGTTTCTCAACATTATGATTTCTATGCCAAAGAGGGCACCATTGCAACCATTTGCCCATGTCATAACCCTCCCATAGCATATACACCATGAAACTGACTCTGTGTACAGAGCAAGGAATTCTGCCAACACTAATTTATTTGGCTTGCGTAAAGACAGTCATTCTCTAATGGCATATGAATGAATACAAATGTTGAAAAATTTCTTTGACTATTTCTATTAAAAATTGTTGTTACACATTGAGCAGCTCTAATATGAAGATATGAAATCCAAGTGCTCAGTAATCCAAAACTTTTGGGATGCCAACATGATGCCACAAGTGAAAAATTCCACTCTACAGGTCACAGTCAAAATACAAGCACAATAAAAATGTTCTTCTTGTTAGGTGCCTTTGAGTTGAGTCTGACTCAGAGTGATCCACGCACAACAGAATGAAACACTCCCCAGTTCTGTGCCATGCACATGATCTTTTTTATGTTTAAGCCCGTTGTTGAAGACACTGTGTCAATCCATCTAGTTGAGGGTCTTCCTTTTCTTTTATTAATCTGCCACTGTCCCAAACATTATGTCTTTCTCCAGAGATTGGTCCCTCCTGACTACATGTCTGAAATATGTAAGATGTAGTCTAGCCATCCTTGCTTCCAAGGAGCACTATGGTTGCACTTCTAGGATGAAGTCGTTGGGTTTTTTTTTTTGGCAGTCCATGATATATTCAAATTGTTCTCCAGCACTATAATTCAAAAGCATCAGTTCTTTTCCTGTCTTCCTTGTTCAATGTCCAGCTTTCACACCAACATGATGTGACTGAAAATAACATGGCATGAATCAGGCACACCTTTGTCTTCAATGAGACATCTTTACTTTTCAAGACTTTACTTTTTAAGACTTTAAGGAGGTCTTTTGCAACAGCTTTTCCTAATGTAATATGTCCTTTGATTTTTGGACTGCTGCTCCCATGGGTGCTGATTATAGAAGCAAGGAAAGCAAAGTCTTGGACAACCTCAATCCTTTCTCCATTAATCGTGAAGTTGCATACTGATCCAGTTGTAAAGATTTGTGTTTTTTGATGTTGAGGCACAATCCATACTAAAGGCTGTGTTCTTTGATCTTTATCAATAAATGTTTCAAATCCTCTTCACTTTCAGCAAGCAGAGTTGTGTCATCTGCATAATGTAGGTTGTTAATGAATCTTGCTCCAATTCTTATGCCACATTCTTTATAAATTCCAGCTTCTTGGATTTTTGCTCAGCATAGAGATTGAAGAGGTATGGTGAAAGGATAAAGCCCTATTGCACACCTTTCTTGACTTTAAACCAGGCAGTGTTTCCTTCTTCTGTTTGAACAACTGCTTCTTGGTCCATGTACAGATTCTTCGAAAGTACAATTAAGTGTTTTGGTATTCCCATTCTTTGCAGCATTGTCTGTAATTGTTTATGATCCATATAGTCAAATGTCTTTGCATAGTCAATAAAACATTAACAGACATCTTTGTAGTATCCTCTGCTTTTGACTAATATCCATCTGACATCAGCAATGATGTCCCTGATTCCATGCCCTCTTCTGAATCTGGCTTGGTTTTCCAGCAGTTCCCTGTCTATATGCTACTGCAGTTACTTTTGAATTATCTTTAGCAAAATTTTACTTGCATGTGATATTAATGATATCATTTGGTAATTTCCACATTCAGTTGGATCCTCTTTCTCAGGAATAGGCACAAGTATGGATCTCTTCCAGTCAGTTAGCCAGATAGCTATTTTCTAAATGTCTTATTATAAACAAGTGAGTACCTCCTGGGCTACGTCTGTTTGTTGAAACATCTCAATTGATATTCCATCAGTTCCTGGAGCCTTGTGTTTCACCAGTTCCTTCAAGGTAGCTTCTACTTCTTCCTTCAATACCATTGGTTCTTGATCATATGCAACCTCTTAAAATGGTTATACTAGAAATATTGTATAAAATTACCCTTGGGTTAGGTATATAAGCTATTTATGAAACATAAGTGAATTTCTTTTTTAGACTTGAATCGTATCCCCAAGATAGAATATGATAATATTCCATAACCTGAAAAAATCCAAACTCTGAAATACTTCTCCTATGATGCATTTTTGTTGTTTTGAGACTGTCTTGCTATATAGCCAGGGCTGACCTCAAACTCTAGATTTTCCTTCCTCTACCTCACAAATGCTAGTATTACAACATGTGCAGAAAGGTCCCACATGTTTTAAATAAAAGATACTCAACCTCTAGTGTCAAATACCTGCCATATCTATTAGCTTGTCTTGCTGTGGGGCTTGTGAGTCACTATGATGGTGAAAGCTGTATTCCTGGTATTTCAGATACCAGCAGGGCCACCCATGGTGGACAAGTTTAGCTGAGCTTCCAGACTAAAACAGATTAAGGAAAAGTATGCGGCAGCCCACCCCTGAAGCCACTGACCACTGAAAATCCTATAACTAGCAGAGTAGTACTGTCAAATATAGTGCTGGAAAATGAGCCCCCTAAGTTGACAGTCATTCAAAAGACAACTGGTGAAGAGTTGTCTATTCAAAGAAGAGTCAAACTCAAAGGTGAGAATGGAGTAAAATCTCTGAGACCTCCATTTGCTGATGTGGCACAACTCAAAATGAGAAGAAACAACGACTACAACAATGGACTCAACATTAAAAAGTTTGTGGGTGTGGCACAGTGTTGGGTAGTGTTTTATTCTAATGTGCAGAGGTTCGCTATAAGCTTGGACCGGACTCAATGACATCTAACACACACACAGTGTTAAATATTGATAATTGAAAATTTCAGGTAGTTAAAAGTGTCATCTACTGCAAAAAACTCCTTGACAATTTCTGAATGGAGTAACCACTGTATGTGTTAAGAAATATGCTTTATTTTGACATGAATTGATATGTTTTCAAGGATTTCCTTTATCTCTCTCTCCCTTTCTATTTCTGGTGAAATCATTTAATGCTTTGGTAAAAAGAATTGTAGAGGTTGCAAGTTCATTTGTACGTAAAGCTTATGTTTCTTTCAAATATTCACTGAAGTTTAATTCTATATGTTTTAATATTTGTGATGTTGCTCTAAGATATTCCTTGGAATATGCTTATATTCCTTAGCATATTCCTAATTATTTCCTAGATTCTCAAATAAAAGAGTTCTGGCTGTGAAATGTTTTATTTTGTCTTATTTTTTCTACTTTGCAACAACATGTCTGTGTTTTATAAAATGTGTTTCTTTTCCTCTTCTGGGTTAGCCTAAGGAAGGAATCAGAATCCTTTTGATAACATTAGCAGCTAAGAGTATGAGCTAAAGCATTCCCAGTGATTACAAAGTGGAATTTCCGTTCACCCAGGCTCCCCTGGGATTTTGAATGCTGATTGCCATAAAGCTTAGAAGCAGTTATCCCACCTCTTGCTCTTTACCCTAGTTGTTTTGCCAAACTATGCAAATGTAATTCTTGCTTTCTCACAAATGATACGCAGGGACATTGTCCTCTCACTTCATTTTAGATGGCTTTTTTTCCCCCTTTGTCCTTTAACATACTTCTTAGTTCCTCTGAACTACAGATCATGGACTATTTTAAATCAAGTCAGTGAGATACCTCTCAGTTCCTATATCCATACTTTTTTGTTCAAGTACATGTATCATCTTTATTAAAAAATAACATTTATCAAAGAATGGCATTCCAGAATGCAACACAGGTGTTTCATAGCTGTAAAAATATCTGAAACATAAAACCTTAGTGAACAGATCTTTTAAAAGTACATTATTCTAGCCAGGCACAGTGGCTCATGCCTATAATCCCAGGAACACAGGAGGTGGATGCAGGAGAATTGCAAGTTTGACACAAGAGGCAGCCTGTGTAACTTAGAAGACTGTCTCAAAATTAAAAACAAACAAACAAACAAAAAAGTTAAAAAAAAAGTGGCCTGGGGGTATAGCTCGGTGGCACAGCACTTGCAACGCATGCAAAAATGAGGCCCTGGATTGAACTCCACAATAGTGAAAAAAAAAACAGACATTATTCCTTTTAGTTGTTGGATACATGCCTAATATTATTTGGAAATGCAAATAAAAACTAGTGTGTAGAAGAAATTATATGGTAATCATATGTATAATATATAAGCTCTACTTTTTAATGTTTTAAGGTTATTTTTTCCAAAAGTGTCCTTTTTCTTTCATGGAATATAAGGTGTATTGTTGTTACTTTTTATTTTTCTCTTGGATTCTTTCAATTACTACAACTGTGCAATGACACTTAGACAATAATTAGAAAAACTATAGATTCTATTGCTGTCATTAACCTCTAATGAATTCTGTTTATATTACAGATGAGGAAATAGGGCCCAAATATGATATCTGGCTTTTCTAAAGTAACATGGATAACAACTCCACCAGCAGCACACAGATGGCAGCTCAGCCAATGATCATTTCATATTATATGTATACTCTTTATATAGAAATTTCATTTTCACAGTGATATTCTATTTTCCCTAAGTTATATTCCAATGCATACTTTGTTGGTAAAGTATGCCCTTCATATTTATGGGTTTTGTATGCATAGATTCAACCAACTGCAGATTTAAAAATAGATAAAATCTCATGTCTTTACTGAACCCATATATTTTTTTTCTTGACATTATTCCCTTAATAAAACAGTACAAGTATTTACAAAGCACTTACATTGTATTAGGTGTGTAAGTAACCTAGAGATGATCTGAAGTATATTGGAGCTGCCAGGCATTGTGGCGTATGCCTGTAATCCCAGCACTCAGCTGAGGCAGGAGGATCGAGAATTAAACCTCAGTCTGTGCCACATAGTAAGACTCTGTTTAAAATAAAAATTAAAAAGTAGTGCATATGGGACAATGTGTATAGGTTATATGCAAATACTACAACATTTTATGTAAGATACTGGAGTATCTGTGGACTTTGGTATCCACCATGGGGAAAGGGTTGAAATCAATTCCCTGTAGATACTGAGGAATGACTAAAGTTTTATTTCTTACCATCTGTATTGGACATGCTTAAGCATCTCCTCAGAATTTCTTCTTTTCCTCCCTTTTTTATTAGTATGTATTAATTGTACAAAATAATGGATTTCATTATGATTCTTTAATATAATGTATTTTAATCATATTCAGTTGGTAGAGTGCCACTGCACTCTCTGAGGAGCTGGGTTTGAGCCCCAGCACCACAAAAATGGTAGAAGGACTTGGTAATCCAGAAACAACCAGCCATTGAAAACCTTATGAGAGTTGCTATGAGTTGGACTCGACTTGATGGCACCTAACAACAACCTCACTTTAGATTTTCTTGATATTGTTGTTGGTTGAACCAGCTGTTTCCTCTGCCCCAGCCTCCACAGCATCTAAGACAGTAAATGACAAATAATATTGCATTCCTAGAAGAATTGTAGATATTACTGTCATCCATCACCAAAGACTTTAAGAATGCTGGATTATGGTCCTTACTAAATCCCTATTCAGTTTACCACTTAGCCCCTGAAAAAATCAGCTGGACTATGGCAAATACTGATGAACTACCATCAGCTTAACCAGATGATATCCCTAATCACAGCTGATGGGACAGATACGGTATCTTCACTGGAGCAGACAAATACAGTCACAGATCTAGGATTACAGGTCCTGTAGGTGGTGCTCAAAGGCACGTAACAGGATCCTGATGACAGAGCATTTCTTGGGACTTGACCAGAAGATGAATTAACAATATGAGCCCCAGCCACTGAGGTAAGACAGCAGTTTCACCCCTGGATCTCATCCACAGACTAAGCAGTAGGGAATAAGAAATAAGAAGAAATTCCAATTACCAGAATAGGGACACTAATGCCCTGTAGCTTGGGCTACAAGGTCAGATGCCTGTTTCCAGGCCAGGACACAGATAGAACCTTGTACTTCCGGAGGTGGAGGCAAGGCTTGGGCTCAGGGAAGGATAAATTTGCCTCAGCCACAGGGCAGAGAGAGTACTGAGTGACCAGAGCATAAACAGGTCAACATAACCATCAGTATCTGCCATAATCCAGCTAGTTTTTGCAGGGTGGTGAATTGAATAGGAATTTATCTTCACATATGTATATTATATTAATACAGATCTATGTTTCCTATGGAGACTAGCTGTTAGAATAGTAACTTCCAGAGGCCAGAGGAAGCCACCTATAGCACCTCCTTTTTGTTGTCTCCACAAACAGAAATACTACCTGTGAATCCCTGCAGATAACTTTGTAAGTAGCAACAATCAGCACTCGTTAATTAGCAACTTCTCTGAAAACTTGGTATTAATCTTTCATTTATACATCAATTATCTATTTTTTCAACAAATATTTTGGAAGTGTTCACTAAAAGCAAAGCACTTGAGTAGTGAGACAGACCTGTCCTGTAACCTGGACTGCTATTTTCTATAAGTAGTACCTATTTCTTAAGGTTTTTAAAAAATGACATAAGATAATTCATATAAAGCATAAAGCACAGCACCTTGAAATAATGTTTCTAATATGACCTTTATTCTTATTAATATTAATGATAATAATATTAAAACAATTGCGTTGCGCTTTGTAGAATAGACTTTAAAATAAATGCATGCAATATAGAGTAATAAATGTTCTCATACAGGTATTTGCAAGATTCAGAGGGAATAATAAATGTATTTGGAAAGGTCAAAGAAGCCTTTATAGGATGAATCATGCTTTAGCTTAGGGTTGAAAGTTGAAGAGTCTACCAAATGGCCACTGAAAGGATGTTGTAGGCAGAGGTGTTTCTTCGTGCTATTATGTATGTAGGAAGACCCTTCATGAATCGGCCTTGGAGACAATGCTGGAAATGTATGAAGAATGACACGACAAACAGCATTTGCAGAGAGTCGGGATTGGGTATGGGAAAATTACTGTGTATGCTTGAAAACAGTTAAGCCATGAGGCATCAAAAATGATCTTTTATAAAAATAATCCTAGAAAAAATAGAGAAGTTGGAACTGAAATCGAATTGGGAAAAGACAGCCAGGCTAGTCATAGAGACACATAAGGCAGGAGGCCAATGAGAAGCTGTTTAACCAGGAGGGAGAGACAAGAGCATCTGTCTGATTCTTCACCCTTTAAACAGCCAGCCACATTAGGAAGCCCAGTTCTGTCCCCGAAGTCATGTCTTCCACCCTCACTCTCTGTCTAGCACTGGTGTGTCTAGATGTACATGGCTGCAATGTTGGAGGAACTTTGATTCTGGCCCTGGACAGGCAACTGCTGAGCCTCCCAAATGTATCTTTCATATTCTTTCCCTCTTGCCTCCTTTCTGCCAAATCATGAAGAGAGTAGCGAGGTTCACTGGCCACTTGTTTCAGAAGCACTTTGTAGGCTGTTAAAAATGCCTATTCCTAGACCCTGCCCAACAATCAGAATTCCTGGGAACTCGACATAAAATCTACTCCTTTTACATTTTCCCTGGAAAAGACTGACTTAGACAACCCCTGTAAGACACCACTAGATGAGTAGTTCTCACTTTAGACTAATCATCTAATTGGCTCTGGGAATTAGCTCCATCTCTTTGGAGTCAGGAGCCTTATTATTGATCAGGGACTCCTGACACAGCAAGAGCAAACCTGGGGGTTGGACACTTAGTCAGATTTAGGAACCATTGCCCAAGATCGTCTTCTGCATAAGTTCCTTTCTGCTGCCTGAATAAATTAAATAATTAGTCCTCAAACCTTCATGGTGTAATTACAAAGTAAAGGCTGCTTTAATAAGTCTGATTTAAAACAAATAAACAAACAAACAAATTCTGTTCTTTCTTATTTTAACTTCACACTTTTGAAACTCATGGCACTCAGGTAAGGGACAGGAAGGAGAAAACCCCTGGGGATTAGACACAGATTTAGGAAACATTGCCCAAGATTGTCTTCTGGGTAAATTACCCTTCTGCTTCTTGAACAGATGAAATAATTAGTCCTCACATCTTCCCAGCATAATTACAAAAGGATGGCTGAGTTGCAATTTTGTCAAATTAACCACTGAAAGATTTTGAAAAACAAAGAGGCTAAGATGAAAGGAGGATGTCCCTATCATGATTTGTTGCTATTAAGAGATGGCCTTGAGACTGAAGAGCTACAGATGACCACAGCATTTACTAACGCTGTGCTATACAAGGTGTGCATTATGCAGAAAGCCATCTGACAGGGGACAAAGAATTACCTTTGATCTAATCGATTGCATCAGATTCCTTTTCTTGCTCCTCTCTCATTTGCCGCAGAAATCTAGGGGAACTCCCTTTGACCATGTAATGCCTGTATTTCCAGTTCAGAAAGCATAGATCATCATTCCTCACTGGCTCACCTGCCAGGTTGTATGAGGATTGCTGAGTCTGAAAAGGCACTATAATCCAGTCATTGACCTACTTGAGGGATGGGGTGGGATTTAAGGCAGGAGAAAAATTTGGGCTGAAGCTGCATAAATGAATGTGAATTGTTGACCCCAATGGCAGTGTTTGTTTCCTAAACCTGGCTCCATAGCAACATCATTTGAAGAACTTAAAACAACAACATAAACAAATTAGTCTTCTGGGCTTTGTCAGCCATATTGGAATTTAATGACTGCAGGAAAGACAATTTATGTGACTTAAAATGGGATGGAGGAATCAAAATGGGAAACCCTCCAGAAACAGAATAGTATGCCACCAGTTATCATTTACAGCAGATCTAGCTTCACTATTTATTTTTCTCTAGTTTAGTGATCCCCTCATGGTTTTGCCTAACAAAGCTCTTTGCTCCATAAGAAATTTGTTGGATATACTAGAGCAAGATTTTACTGGTTTCTAAGCTGTGGTGGTAGAAGTTTTCTTTTCTTAGAAAAAATTTTAAAGGGCATAAGGGGCACAGCTCGAAATTTTTACTTTAATTCCCCATGGTGGGACAAGTAGGCAGTCTTCCAATAAGAGAGTTTTAAAGAACTTGCAAGAATGAAGGAAGATGAGTTTCCTCCTACAATAAATTGTGAGCCTTTCTATAATTCCTATTGTTTAAACATCCATGACATCAAAAACCCTAGCATCTGATCTCATCTGATCTTGGAAGCTAAGCAGTGTTGGTCTAGTTAGTCCTTGGATGAGAAACCACCGGGGAATACTGGCTTGGGAGAAGGACCCAGCAGTCCACTCTTGAAACAATCAGCCCTGGCACAGTGTCAGGTAGTGTTTCATCTGTTGTACATAGGGTCGCTATGAGTTGGACCTGACTCAACGACAACAAACATCCATGAGTGGACTGGGGCCACAGCTCAGTGGTACAATGCTTGTCTAGCATGGGTGTGGCCCTAGTTTTTATCCTCAACACTGCCAAAAAAAAAAATTTTTTTTTTTAAACAAACACTGTGACACAGATTTATAATCTTAGCTACTCAGGAGGCTGAAACAGTGTCACCAGAGTTTAGGGGAAAGCCTTGGCTCCAGGAGTCCCAACAGCTCAGGCGCAGCCACCCATCCTCAGTATGCCGATTGAAGAGATGAGTAATCGAGAAAAGCAGAGGAAGATTTGATCAATGTGGATATTGGGAAGAGGAACAGATAAAGGAGTCCCTGACCCCCAAGTGTGTCTTTGTCCTCAGGGAAACTGACATGAGCCTTATATTTAAATAGAGGAAGAATTGGAGGCAGGAGCAAGAGGTATGCATAAGTAAGCAGTCCTGGTTAGCATGCTATCAAGTTGACCATTACCTCAGTTGTGGTTTGGCAAAGTGGTCCTAGGAAGTTCCTGTCACCACTGGTAGGGTAGTTTTAGTCCCTTATTAAGAAGAGATGTTTATCCATCAATTTTCCTCAGATCCAAGCTGGTTACAGGTTTAGGAAAAGGACTAGAGACCTTCACATGCCTCTTAGGGTTCTGGAATAGGACACATGTGGGTCCAAGTGAGGTTGCTGTTGTTAGGTGCCTTCGAGTTGCGTCTGACTCAGTAACTCTCATAGGGTTTTCAATGGCTGATTGTTTCGAGAATGTTTCAGGAGTGGGCTGCCAAATCCTTCTCCCACTTTTGCAGTGCTGGAGATTGAACCTAGGACCTCAGAGAGCTCAAAGCAGCACTCTACCAACTGAGCTAAACCCTAGCCTCCAAGGCAGGAGTAAATAAATGCTTTTTAGCTAAAGCAGTTTATAAGTGCCTGTCATAGCAGGGGCAATCACAAATTTGAGGCAAGAGGCAGCTTGTGTAACTTAGTGAGACCCCATTTCAAAATTTTAAGTAGATATAAATAATTTAAAAGGGACTTGGAGTGTAGCTCAGTGATAGAGCATTTGCCTTATATGTGCAAGACACTAGGTTAAACCCCCTAGTACTGAAAAAAAGAAATCCATGGAAGGAGAATAGTAACACAAGCATGCAAATGAACTATCCTTTCTACCTCCTCAGAGAACAAGAGAAAATTTTCTTTTGAAGCATGGACCTGTCAAAGATAGGATGGGTCACACATTGAGCTAGGAAATTTTAGAAAGCTCTTCTAAAGACCAATCCTACTGCAACCTAGAAGTATTTAGACCAGAATTATTAGGGAAGGAATAACTCTATCCAGTAAGTCCAGATGCTTTACTGAGAAAGTGTCGCTTCAGCTGAGTATGAAGGACAAACTCCAGTTTGTCAGGCAGAGGAGGAGGGTGAGGTGCTACCCCATGGGGAAAGTGGAGGCGGAGGGGAAGAAGGTGCCCTGAAGACAGACAGGAAGTAGATTATTATTTTACACCAAAGCAGGCAACATCCAACTCCCCCCTAAAAAACCAACACGTCTATTTATGTCTGATAAAGTCCATTGGAAGTTCCCTGGTCAAGAGATCGTTTGATGCAGGATGTCAATAATCAGTCTCTATTCTTAACAAATAAATATTGTCTAATTGTCAGGTTTAATGGTTGTTTTTTTTTAAGTCCATTCTCTCTTATTTTAAACTCACACTTTTGAAACTTGTGGCACTCAGATTTAGAATAGAAAAGAGAACATGAGCCTTCTACACAGACAGTTTGGGAGTCAAGGGGCCCCAAGTTGGAGGACTGGCATGAGCAGAGTGAGCCTGGTGCCCCTGTGGAAGTTCTATAGACATCCAAGGAAAACAAATGTGACAGGGAGAAAGGAATCTCACAAACCTTCCTGAAAGGCAACTCCTTTTCAGTTATCTACCATTACCTTAACTTTATTCTCTTCTACAACTGCTCAGATGGCTAAATATTAATGAAATTTACAAATACAAATTACCATTTGATCCCATAACAGGTTTTCTTGACCACTTACTTGATATAATGTTTGAGTTCTGTAAGGAGAGCTCTGTAAGTAAGGAAAGCAAGAAAGAAAGCAACCCAGGGAACAAACAGGGAGATAAGACAGCAAGTGACATGAAAAATAGTCTACTGGCCAAGACTGAGCAAGGAACTAGAAAATAATCCAAATATTATATCCAGCAGCATTGTTCTTCTAAGGAGTTTACTAGAAATCACTGTTCTGAAAGTATTAGAACCAAAAGTTTAGAGATAGGTGAATCAAATAACAAATATATTGAAAGTTAAGGGGTCAATACAGGGAAGCATTATTACCATGATAAGGGAAAATTTAATAGATTGTTGTTGTTGTTGTTGTTATATGGGCCCTAAAATTTATATGGGCTGGGATTTAGCTCAGTTGGTAGAGCGTCGCTCTGCAGTCTCTGAGGTCCTGAGTTTGAATTCAGCCCCGCAAAAATGGGAGGAGGATGTGACAACCCATTCCCAAGGCAATCCCGAAACAATCTGCCATTGAAAACCCTATGAGGGTTGCTCTGAGTCAGACACAACTCAACAGCACCTAACAATAACAACAATAAAATTTATATATTTTTCTGGTGTGAGAAAAAACTAAAACATGATTTGATCCTGAACATTCATTGTTTTTCTTTTGGTTTTAAGAGAAATTAAGATTTTCATCAGTCCAATGTATACTGTGCTGCTATATCTAATGGATAAACTGGGTCTCCCTCAATGAAAAACAGATTATTATTGATGGGAAGCGAAAGGAATCTTTTCCATTCTGAACCCTTTTATGTCAAATTTCACCTGGTAACAAATCCTCCTCCATGGTAGATGGTCAGTAGCAAAGCTCAAATTAAGAGAAGTCTGAGATAATTTCTTCTCTACATGCCTCCTTCTTGTACAGAGGTCGTCCTTCTAACTAGGAGAAAGCCAGATCCATTTGCTAAGAAATGGCCTAAAGTAGGAAATTGCCTGTATAGCATTAGATTAAGACTTTTCTAATGTTCTCTGAGGGCTGGGATTTAGTTCAGTTGGTAGAGTGCTGCGCTGCAGTCTCTGAGGTCCCGAGTTCAATTCCCAGCACTGCAAAAATGGGAGAAGGACCTGGCAATCCACTCCCAAGTAAATCCCGAAACAGTCAGCCATTGAAAACCCTATGAGGGTCGCTATGAGTCAGATACCGACTTGAGGGCACCTAACAACAACAACAATGTACTCTGATTCAGTGAGCTTCCCTGATGTTCTTGGGTTATCTCATCAGCGCTTAACACTCCTTACAGGTTTTAGGGAGATCTATTGAATTTTTTTTTTCGGTCCTGAGGCTTGAACCCCAGCTTCTTGCTTGCATGCTTTGCAAGTTCTGGACCTCTGAGCTGTACCCCAGCCCCCCCCTTTTTTTTTTTTTTTTTTTTGAGACAGGGCCCCTTTAAGTTACGCAGACTGCCTCTGGTCTCAAACCTGGGATCCTCCTGCCTCCGCCTCCTGAGCCACTGGGATTACAGGCATTGGCCACCACACCTGGCGACCTATTGAAATTTTCAAGAATTGAGATTAATTAATGAATTGAGTGACTAAAGAATAATTGATGATGATGATGATGACCATGATGACAATAATAATTGTATTGCTTTTTATACGTTTATTCATTCAAGAAAGAATACAATTATGTGCCGGGCGCGGTGGTGAATGCCTGTAATCCCAACGGCTTGGGAGGAGGAGGAAGGAGCATGAAAAGTTCTAGACCAGAGGGAGTCTGCGTAATTTAGCGAGACCCTGTCTCAAAAGGTAAAAAAAAAAAAAAATGGGCTGGGGCTGCAGCTCAGTGGTCCAGCAGTTGCAGAGCATGCATGCGCAAGGCCCTGGTTTCAACCCCCAGTACCAGAAAAAAAAAAAAAAGAATACAATTATGTGAATTTTAACACATACTCTCCCAGGCCAATATGTTTAATGTCCTCTGCTTGCTTCTTAATAGTGTTGTTCCTATTCTCTAATGGAAAAGAAAATAATAAGATAAAAATGTTCAAAAATTTTTATGAAATATTTTAAATTGACTTAGTAGTTATTAAAGTGACCTCAGAATTAAAGTAATATAAAAAGGAGAATATGATGTAAGAAGCACTGACAATCCAGAGGTTTTAGTTTTACTTCTGCCACGTCTGTGAGAATTTTGGGAACCAGGATGCTTTCTCTGGATCAAGGAAATGGAGGACAACTAGAGCCTCCCTAAGGCTTCTTCCAGTGCTACAATTATGTGAGAACAATGCAAAGTTCATAATCCCTAATTAATAAAGGTATTTATTTCAACATTGAGCTTATGTATCCATCTGGATTGCAGAAGCTTTTCAAAACTCTGGTCCCTAAAGCCCAGTCCTTGTTCGCACTCACGCCGACCTCAGAGTTTCTTATTTATACATGTTTCCATTTTGCATGAGTTCTGGACTGTGTCCTAATTAACAAAGATCATGTTGAAAGAATTAAGTGCATTAAGAAGCCAAGAGGAAAACAGGGTACTTGTTATTAGTAACACTAAAAAGGACTAAGGGGATGAGCAAAGTGAAACAATCATGTCACAGAACATAGGCAAGCAACTGCTTTTAGGAAACAGGAGATCTATGCTAATGGAAAATACAGATAACAGGATTAGAAATAAGAACAAAAGTGAAAATTATTAATACTTCTCCTGCCTCAAAATTAAGTGGCTAAGATTAATTTTAATACTTGTATAAGAACTATTTTAATTTGATCAAATGGTTTGAGTTTAGATTAGCCAACTATCTATCCCTCCATACTTGTGTTTTCTTTATAGTTGTGGGGTATTATTTTGGGGTTCCATCTCCTCAATAATAATTATAGGTAATACTTACTTAGTACTTATGACGTACCCGATAATGTTCTATCAGCTTCGTGTAGACTAAATTTTTTTATTGGAAATTTTTAATATAGAACTTAATGGGTTTCATTCTGACATGTATTTCATTATGACATTTCCTTATACGCATATCATTGTACATTATTCACATAACTTCACCCTTACCCTGTCATGCCCCTCCTGCCCTATCCCCCCGCCCCCGCCGCCAATGATCTCCTTTCTAGTTGTTTGCTTTTTTGTGAGAATATTTATCTATATACATGCATCCGGGGCTGGGATTTAGCTCAGTTGGTAGAGCACTGCTCTGCTGTCTCTGAGTCCCGACTTTGATTCCCAGCACCGCAAAAACGGGAGAAGGATGTGGCAACCCACTCCCAAGGCAATCCCGAAAACAATCTGCCATTGAAAACCTTATGAGGGTCGCTATGAGTCAGTCACAACTCGATGGCACCTAAAAACAACAACAACATACATGCATCCCGGTTTTAAGTCCAAACTTTTTTCTATAGTGGTCTTTCTACACTCTCAGCAGTATTACATCAGTGATCTAGTCCATTTGCATTATTGCCATCTTTGGTATTATTGGTATTATTACTCTTATTATTTCCCATACTAATAAAGTTGTGTTGTTAACACTGAGGTTGATCCCTGGCCCCTCCCTCCCTCCTTCTTGGCCCTCCTCCCCCTCCTGTTTTCTCCCATCAGTAGGCTAAATATTTTAAAGTCAAGTGCCATGGTGCATATCTATAATCCCAGCAACTTGGCAGACTGAGGCAGAAGGATCACAAGTTTGAGGCTAGAAGTGGCCTGCACAGCTTAGTAAGACCCTGTTCCAAAATAAGATATGAAAAGGGGGCTGGGGGCTGCAGCTGAGTGGTAGAGCACTTGCCTAGCACACACAAGGCCCTGGATTCAGCCCCCCAGTACTGGGAAAAAAAGTTAATCTTCATAACAACTCTATGATGTGGACACAATTGTCCTGTTTACAGTCGGATAAACTAAAGCGCAACAACATTTGGTGATTTGATCAAGGTGGCTCAGGTAGTATAGCAACAAAGTCCCTACACTTAACGCCAGGTGCCTATGGCAAATACCATCACTGCTTCCTGATGTGTGGGCTGACTGCCTTGTAGACTGGCCCCTGGAAAGCTGCACAGGAAGCCCTGCAGCCAGGAAAGGCCTTGCCAGTGACTCTTGTCCACCCGAGCTCCACACTTCCATTCCAGGTTAGGGGCCTGTAAAATGCACCCATGTCAGAATCCCATCAACATCCCTGTGAGGTCTGTCAAAAGATGATTTACTCAGTGGCTCTCTCCACAGAAATGAAGCCTGTGCTTTTGAAGGGTGAAAAATCCCTTATTCGCATCTGCATCTATTCCTCTGATAAAATAGACTTTGTATTACATTTGTGAATGTCGTGTATTTTATTTGTGTACCTCCTAAATCTGAATTTGTGTATCTTCTGAACTCGAATATCAGCCAAATACATAATGTAAGAATGATTTATTTATAATCTGGAAAAAAGTTCTAGAGGAATCAAAGGTGGTTTTGTTTTTTCCTTAAAGAAAGAGATGTCACTTTGTTCATGAGGTTGACAAATATTGGCTTATATTTGTTATGATTAACTTATTTGTTTTATGTTTGCATTAATCTCTACTTGAATTACACATTTGCACAAACACTAGGGAAGAATGGACAATGTCTGCAGTGAGCCAGGGTCTTCAGAGCTGGATCAGGCAGGGTGCACTTTCATATTTCCTTGAGTTCATTTGGGCATTTGTATTTATAAGTAACTTGAAATCTACAGTTTTGTAAGAGGGCTAATAGGAGAGAGACTTCCCTGAGGGTACTGGTTATATCAGTAGTCTGTACCCCCAGATAACTCTGCTCCTTAGCTGATTCATCTACATTCCATCCCCATACAACCCAGCAAGACCTGAGCTCACCCACTGTCAGAAAATAATTATAATTAACATAGACTTTTCCCCAGAAATATGTGGCTTTGAAATGGAACTTAAAGAAAATTTTTGAAGGGCCAAATAAATAAATGTTGTCATTTGAGGATTCCTGAGAGGAGATATCAGAGATGTAGGAAAGGAATGAGGAAAAGGTTTTATTACACCTCTCAAAGAATTCTTCCTAGACCTGTACCATTGTTGTTAAGTGTCACCAAGTCATGTCTGACTCACAGTGACCCTATGTACAACAGAATCAAACATTCCCTGACACTGTGCCATGCTCAGCACCATGTCAGTGTTTCTGTGCTATTCATAGGATTTTCAATGGCTGATTGATTCAGGAGTGAGCTGCCAGGTCTTTCTCCCAAGCCTACAACATCTGGTATTAGACAGTCTCCCTGTACTGTACTCCCTGTACTCTAAGTACTAACCAGGTCCAACCCTGCTTAGCTTCTGAGATCTGACAAGATTGGATGCCAGAGTGGTACAACTATAGATGGACCTGTACTAGTCTCTCTTATATGCCTGGCTAATGCTAAATACATGGATCTTATGTCTACAGCCAATCTTTTGGAGGATAACTAACCATAATTTTATTCCTTCTATTTCTTAAAAGACTTATTTTTCTTCACTTATATATATTTTACCTTGATATCTAAACCTTCTAGAGGTTTAGGAATTAAAAAAAAAAGAAAATATATCTAAATCTAAGAAATCAATATTTTTAAAAGGTCAGTTGTAACTATACACATAATGTAAGAATAGATGCAATTTAAGACTGACTCATCTAGTGTTTTATTTTTGTTTTGTCTTTTGTTGTTGGGTTTTTTTGGGGGGGGGGGTTAAAATTTGTTTCTTTGCTTGTTTATTCTTGTGGTGCTGAAGATTGAATCCAAGTCCTTCTGCATGCCAGGCAAGTGTCTACCATTGAGCTACACCTCAGCCTGGAAGACTGGCCCATCTGTTGACAAGGATGTGAAGAAACTGAAATTATCGTACATTGCTAGTGGGAATGCTCAATAGTACATCCACTTTGGAAAATCATTTCTTTAACATTAAGCATGTATTTACCATATGATTTGGTCATTCCATTCCTAGGTATTTGCCTAAGAAAAGGGAAAGTATCCATGCAAGCTGGGAATGGTGGCACATGCCTGTAATCACAGTGATTCAGGAATTGAAGACAGGAGGATCACAAGTTCAAGGCCAGAGACAGCCTGTTAACTTAGTAAAATCTTTTCTTAAGATAAAAATAATAATAAAAGAGGAGGCTGAGGGTGCAGCTAAGTGATAGAGCACTTGCAAATACATGAACTCAAGGCTGAGATGTAGCTCAGTGGTAGGATGCTTACCTAGCATGAGTAAGGCCCTGTGTTCAAGCAAAACCAAAAAACACACAAACAAAAAACCCACAACCCCATGTTCTCAAATACGAAGACACCAAAAAGGTGAGAAAGTTAAAAAAAAAAAACTTACATAATAAAAGAATATTGACATAAGAATATATTAGGAAAATGCACTTATTTCTTAGGTGACCTTTTATACTGTACATAGCGCCACCTTGAGGAAAACAATTCTATTTCCTTGAGGAAAACAATACTATTTCATGATTCATTTCTTTGATGTATTCATACAGTATTCACTCTTCACATCTACATGACCAAGCCCTGTTCTACATGCTTGGAATACAACAATGAACCAAAACCAAAACCCTAAACCAACATTTCGGCACTTTCTTGGAGTTTAGTTATGAAGCCAAGCATATTGTTACATGTAGATTAATTTTTAAAACATTTTAAAAATGCAATAAAACTTTTGAAAAAGGTTTTTGTATCAAAAAGTTAAAAAAAAAAAAGAGCATTGCATGCTTTTTTCTTTTTTAATGGGTTTTCATGGAAAGAATTTACATAAATCAAGGTTTATTTGTAACACTCCACACTCAAGCCTAAACTTGGTCAAAAAAAGTGTAGTGGGTGCTGCAGCACACTACCTTATCCCATTTTCAGGACTAAGTCTGACTCCCTGCTAACTACAGGGAGTGAGCCTAGGCTTCCCAGGGTTCACAGCTGAGAGGCATCCTGGAAGTCATATCAAACAGCCATTGGGTGGTGGCTGCCCCTCCCTTGAGGAAGGTGTTTACACTTCATAGGGGCTCTCCAAAAGCATTTTTCAGTCTTCATTTCAATCTGTATTTCATCCTGGACGTTGTTATGGCTTCAAGTTCACTAATCTTTTTTTCCTATTGTTCTAATTGTTCTTAATCCTATCCAGCAATGTTCAATTCGGATGTTGCATTTTTAATTCTAGAAGTTTTATCTTCCATTTATCTCATTATGCTTAGTTTCATTAAATCCTTCAGTATGTAAGCTTATTTATATGCTTTGATGTCTATGTCAGCTAATTCCATCATCTCTGTCATTTCTGGATCTATTTAAAGTGACAGATTTTTTTTTTTTCTAATTTTGGATGTTTTCTGCTTCTTGTCAAATTTAACAATTTTGGATTGTATGCATGAACATCATGAATGTAATATTATTGAATGCCTGAATTTTTATTGTCTTTGTTTAAAGAGCATTGGTCTTTGTTCTTATAGAAACTGAAGTTAATGCAGATCAGCTTACTCCTTCCAAGGCTTGTTTTTAAACTTTCTTAAGGTGATTCTAGCACAGCCTTTACTCTATGGACACTTGATCCTCAGTACTAAGATAAGACCTCTCTGGGTCTCTTCTGAATACCCTACCTGAGTACTGGCCTCAACTTAACTTCTTGCCCTGCTTGAGATCTGGTAATTGCTCAGTCCTTTACCCTCTGGCCATTCTTTTCCTGGCCTCAATGAAGTTTCACACTGTGCATGCATAGCTAAAGATTTTGTCAAGAATAGAAGCTACACTTACTATTGATTTTTTGAGTTGCACAGGCTGTAGATTGTCTCCTCTCACAAACCCTGCCACACATCTTCCAGCTGCCTTAAAATCCCCACCTTCTGATATCTGTCTCCAACTCATTGAGGCCACTGGCTCTTCTTGTGACCCATTCGCCACAGCCATTGGGGCTGTGTGTCCCCAGGCAGAAAGTTGAGATAATCGTGGAGGCTAATTTCAAACATTTCTCTTAAAGGGAACCCTCTTACACTATTGGTGAGGCTGTAAATTGATTCAATCACTTTGAAAATCAATATGAAGATACCTCAGAAAACTAAAAGTAGAAGTGCCATATGACCCAGTTATACCACTATTGGGAATATACCCAAAGGGAGATGAGTCATTATACCACAGAGACACCTGCATCTCTATATTCAATGCAGCACTTTTCAAAATAGCAAGGATTTTGTGTGCCCATCAACAGAAGAGTGGATAAAAAAATTATGGTACATATACACAATGGAATACTACTCAGCGATTAAAAATGAAATAATGTCATTTGCAGCAAAATGTATAGAATTGGAGAACATTATCTTAAGGGAACAAACACAGGCCCTAAAAGAGAAATACCATATGTTCTTGCTCATATGTGGAAGCTGAATCAAATTTAAAGGAAGGAAAAAATCTTATACATAAATTGAAACATAATAAGAAGCTCAATTAAACAGCGTAGAAGGGACAATTTAAGGAGTGGAAAGAAGGAGGGAGGGATCTAGCAGAGGGAAGTGATGATTATTAAGAAGACAGGAAGGGGAGGAGGGTCAGTGAGAAGGGATGAAGGGGGAGAGGTCACTCTCAATGTAAACAGCACAACTTTATGAGTATGGTGGGAAAAAGGGGAAGATAGAAAAAAACCCTACTAGAATTCCTAAAATTTAAAAAAAAGTAAAAAGGTAAATAGAGTAGATCACACATCTAATACTGCTGAGAATGTAAAAAAGTAGATCACTACAGAAAAAAGTTTGGACTTATATCAAAATAAGGATGCACTTATATAGATAAATATTCTCACAAAAGACATACAAGTAGAAAGGAGACAATTGGTGGGGGGTTAGGGGAAGAGGGTCATGAGAGGGCAAGGAGGAAGTTATGTGAGTAATGTACAATGAAATGCGTATATGGAAGTGTCATAATGAAACCCATTAAGTTGTACATTAAAAGTTACTGACAAAAAAAATTTCTCTCTCCTAAGGCATCATGATCTCTCATTTCCTATTTTCCAATATCTGAAATTTGCTGCTTTCTATACTTGGCTCAGTATTTTAGTCATTTATAACATGAAGAAAACTAAACTCCTGTGACTATATGACCAGAAGTAAGTCCCCAAATTCCATTTTTATCTTTTATTGCTTATTCTCCTCTTACAAAAGACACATGGAACAAATAAATATAAAATGCTATATGTCATATTTAACAATCTCCACATACACATTTTCTTGATATTCCCCAGAAGAATGAGGTAATGAAATTTTCAGAAGCACACTCATTCTACCCACCTTCCACCTTCGTTTAAAAAAATTCAATTATTTTAATTCTCCACAACTCTTAACAGTGGACTATCAAGAAAAGTAACCTAAAGCTAGTCGGGAACCAAGATATTTAAATTAATAAGCTTAAAAAAATGTGTACACATATGCACACACAGGATGATGCTGTCCAGAAATTCAGAACAGTGGATATTCTTACAGTTTTTCATCTTACAATTTGTACAAATAGAATCTGTTCTGTTGAAATATGCATGACAAATAAACCGGCTGAGTACAAGTATACACACACACACACACACACACACACACACACACTTTCCTGTCCTAAAAGAAAACATTAAATATAAGTATATTTAATATGCACTGAACAACAAAATCCTGATTTCCTATATTTTGGAGGTAATGCAGAAGGCAGACAAATACCAAAACTACCCATAACAAAATTTAGCTAATCAATTACATCCTGCCTGTTTGGCAACAATATACTTGCTCACAACAATATACCAAGGATGAATATCCAAGTGTATTTTTTTTCACTAAAATTTATCTTTAGGCTAATACCTGAAGAACTTTGCTTATACTTTCAATTAATATTCTTATTTAATGGCTTACTCATCAAGTGGAAATATACAGAACAGTTATTTCCATGCAGAACAAAAGGAGTGATTTTTCCTTCCCTGCTCTTAAAAAGTTATTTTTAAAAATTAATTTCCAGTAATTTCTTACTTAGTACATAATATCATTTTTCCACTTTATAAATATCATCTAGAAAGGCAGAAAAGAATATAAAAATTTTGAAGTCATGAACAAAATAACCAAATGTATTTAAAATTACTTTTGTACACTTTCTGTACTACCTAGACTCCCTGATGAAAAGCACCTCCACATGGAGGAAGGTAAACCACATTCACATGTTTCTGTGTACATAATAGCTTACATTCTCCAAAACACTAGGTTTTTCTGATTTTATGTCTAAAACTTTCTTTAAATTTCAAAACTATTTAAAATTGGGGGATAATACATTTAAACATTTTTGTGGGTGAAGATCATTGAACTAGGAAATATCCTAAATGATAAATCACAACTCTCTAAGAGTGTGAATAAATGTCAGAAAGCCCAAAGCAAAGAGCTAGTACATCAACATGCACTATTGTTGTTGTTGTTGTTGTTAGGTGCCGTCGAGTCGGTATCCGACTCATAGTGACCCTCATAGGGTTTTCAATGGCTGATTGTTTCAGGATTGCCTCGGGAGTGGATTGCCATGTCCTTCTCCCATTTTTGTGGTAATGGGAATCGAACTCAGAACCTCAGAGGCTGCAGAGCAGTGCTCTACCAACTGAGCTAAATGCCAACCAGATATGTATAGGAATTGGTAACTTTAGATAAGTCTCTAGGAAACAAAAAATGAAGGGCAATAGTGCAACAAAAGAAAGGAGCTACAATCAAAATTCAAAATTATTCTGATGTGAGTGGTTCTAAATTAGCCAAATGTTTGCAAGGTGTGAGAGAGATCAGGGGGACCGAATTCTCCTTGATATGCTGGGTATCAGTATTGCTAATACACTGTTAAAATCAATATTTGTGTTAATAATAAAGTTTTTCATTCTTGGTGTAAGTGCCCCTTCTGCTGCTTATTGTTCTGCAAGAAAGTACTACTGTTGGAGGATGGTATGATCTGATTCCTTGGCTGACAGCTATTGGGGGTCTCCCTTGTGGCTCTGCCTGTTTTGAACAACAGAATTTTTGTCGAGCTGAGCCACCCTCACACCATGACCCGCCATCGTAAACATTCGATGGATATCTAGAGGAAGCTATAACACTGCAACCAGGTGCACTTCAGGCAACCTAGAAGAGGGACTGCTGTGACATGTGCAGGGGGACAATGCTGTCATTGGTATGAACACAAACTTCTATTTGCATGTCAGAATCACTGTGATTGGTTCAAACATCTCCTCTCTGGCTATATAAGGTGCTCAGCTCACTCGACATGTCAGAGTCCAACAGTGCTTGCCAGGAAGCATTTACGTGCTGCCCAGTGAGAAGAGGATAGTGCCCTGATCTGCTCCCTTCACTCTGGGTTGCTGAGAGCAGGTGCCTGGGTGCCCTGGTACTGCATCGCTGAATCTCTGCTGCCTAGAAAGAAGGTGATGGTAAATGGGACCTGACCCTTCATCCCCAGTTGCTGGTGGGGGGGTACCTGGCTGTAGCTGGCACCCAGGGGCTGCTCCTCTGCTGCCCAGCAAGGGAGGATGGCAGCCACCCTCCCTCTGCTGCCCCAATCACAGGTGGTGGGATCAAGAAACACCTGATTATCAACAGAAGCTGCAGAGGGGAGGATAGGCTGCAAAAAAAGTGGACTTAAAGGGGCAGGCTCTAACAGCCACCAGAGATATAAATGACCAACAGCAAAATAGTGGCAGCAGCAGAAGGGCAGTAACAACTGTCTCCTGATTAGCAGGGACAGTGCAGGACTTGAAGACAGCTGAAAAATTATAGGAGAGTGATGAGGGCAGGAAAAAGAGGGAGCAGAGAACTGAGGCTGAAGGACAGAAGGCTGCAAAAGAGCCAGAAAGGAGAACATGCAGGCCCTGGTTATTAGAAGAGTTCCAAAAAGCTGTCAAGTCCTTTAGGGCCGAGCATCTTGGACACTGTGGGCATGAGAGGTGTAATACTGGTTCTAGTGTCAGGACTGAGTATCCAGATATGTAGCACTCCCCAGAAGCTGCAACACAAGTAGCTGTTGAAGGTTAAGGATTCCCAACTTCTCAGTCTACATGACTGCTGTAACCATTACTGACTGAGGACTCCTGGTCCCTCTGGCCTATATAAGAGCTCTACCACTGGCCAAGGAATTCTGACTTCTCAGCACATATAAGGGTTGTAACGCTATGGGATGTCACTTGCTCCTGCCACCTGCAGTCTGTTGCCACCACTGATGGCTGCTATCAGATGCTGAGAGACATAACCACCACCTAAGGCCAGCATTTGAAGGGCTTCTTCATGCCTACCCATGATTTCTATCCAGATAGAGCAAAAGGACCTCTGCTAGCTGATCAGTGACAGTTGAGATCCATCATGGCTTTGTTATTTGGAAACATTTAGATTTTTCTGAAAGGGATAGCCAAAGTAAAGATTGCGGAGCATGAGATGTTATATCTTTCATGTAAGAGCAGTTATATTTCACATTGGACAAATTCGTGTTTGGTATTCAAGGGTCACTACAAGCATCACCACTCAAAATCAAGCAATCAATAAATCCAATAATTGCTAATGGTGTAAGATTTCTTTTGGAAGATGATAAAATATTTAAAATTAGATCATAGTTGTGGTTGCCCAACTCTACCAATATAGTAAATATACCATTGAGTTGCATACTTTAACAGGTAGATATCATTGTATATAAACTATGTCTCAATAAAACTTTTTTGGAAAGGCAAAAATTCTATCTCTTCTTGGATCCTTATTAATATAATTAATTATTTATATAATTAATTGTATCCTTGTCTACCTTTCTTTCCATGTCAACCCACATGATTTCTTGAATAATGGAATATATAACAAATAATGCTGTTAATGATTGTAATAGAACTCTTTTAGTGTGAAAAGAAAGGTGTAACCAGAAGAAAAGTAGGGCTATCAGCACATAGAAAGTGAATAGAAAGAAAAATTTAAAGGTGTTCTCTGGAGCCTTCCTTGGAGATGAGAAAGGCAGATGATATAAGGTATAAGATTCTGTATTGATTTCTGCTATACATTAGGTTTCTGTACACAACTTGTTCAACAACAGAGGTCCAATAATTAGAAAAAAGGAAAACTACCAGTAAGCAAAACTAAATCATATGTTTTATGCAAAAAAGTGCTCATATCTGAAGTAAGGAAGATGCAGCTCTTTTGCCATAAAGTTTAAATAAGTCACTTTCTTTCAGCCAAGGAGTCATGTTTGCCCCTGGCTCTGGACTGGATTCAATACATTTATGCAATTAAATATTATATCTCATCAATAATCCTGATCAAGATGGTGCATGATTATAGTCCCAGCTACTCAAGAGGCTGAAACAGGAGGACAGTTTGATCCAGGAGTTCAGGGCCAGCCTGAGCAACATATTGAGATCCCCGAAAATAAAACAAACAAATACAAACAACTACAAAAAAATTCTGGCTAAAGTGGTCTAGAATTGTGACTTCAGTTTTCCTTTGATTTTGTCCACAAGAATTTGGTATGGTCTATAACATTTTTTATGAGCAAATCCATACAACACAACAGTGATCTGACAAAATTAGATTGACTACAAACATGACCTTGTCTTTGTCACTTTCCTCTTTGAGAGTACCTCAGTTCCCTACACTTTCAAATAAGAATTTTTCTGTATTATTCTCAGATAATTGTCTAGTGTTAAATTATGTTTACGTGACATCCTTACATTGTGTAAATAACAAGTTTTTGAAATTTATAACATTCTGACCTGTAAATGCTAAGTTAAAAATTATTACATCTTTTATTTTTCCTAGTCCAACTCTTCTTCTTTCATATCCTTATATTTTATTTCTTTTATTTAGTGGATTAAGTAACAAGTGTCTGAAAAATCTGTTTCACACAAGCAGTACATTGGTCAAGATGAGGTTGTTTCTACTTAAATCTTTAGCTCTGAAAGGTAATCTTTCTGATCAGCTCAGGACACTAGACAGATTTCTCAGATTTTTTAAGTTCAAGTTAATAGTTTTAACTATACATTTATTTATCTTACTTATTATACACAAAGACTCTAAAAGAAACTCTACACAGTGGCACATGCCTGTAATCCCAGTAACATGAGAGGCTGAGGAAGGAGGATTGTGAATTCAAGGCCACAGGGAGCCTATGCAACTTAGCCAGAACATCTCCCTAAATAAAACAAAAGGAAAGGGGTTGGTGGTGCAGCTCAGTGGTAGAGCCCTCACCTAGCATGTGCAAAGCCCTAAGTTCAACACCCCACTAACTGCAAAAAACAAAAAGACACTCTAATAATTGTTATCTTTATGTTTGAAAAGCATTTTGGCATCATGAGTAAAGCAGAGACTTTGCAGGCACAGAGACTTAATTTTGAACTCTGGCCCTAGTATTAATCAGCTGAGTAACTTTAGGCACAATATTTAACCTCTCTGAGTCTTAGTTCTTCCCCCTACAAATATCTCGCAGAGAAGATGAGATTATACATGGAAAATGTTAAACAGAGCCTGTCTCTTAATAAGTAGTCAAGGAATAGTCTGTGCAATAGTTTAGATCTTTATATGGTCTCCAAACGTCCATGTGTTAAAGGTTTCATTCTCAGCTTGTGGTATTTTTGAGAGGTAGTGAAACCTTTATGAGGGGGGCCTAGTGGAAGAAAGGACATTTGGAGAATGCCCTTGAAGGGGATCTTGAGACCCTGACTCCTTCTCTCTCTTTGCTTCCTGACCACAAGGTGAGCAGCTTTGCTCCATGATGTGCTGCCTTATCATGACATTTTGCCTTCCTGTAGGAGCAAAGCAATAGAACCAATTGACTATGGACTGAAACTTCCAAAATTCTCAGCCCAAATAAATCTTTGCTCTTTTTAAGTTGGTTTATTTCAGGTACTTGTCAAAGCAATGAAAACAGCTAACACAGTCTGTTATTGTTATTTATTTTCCAGCTCAGGTTATTATCAACTAAATTATTCAAAAAGAATATTATTTCCCAAATATTTACTAGATCGAAAATATTTAACATTAACTCTACTGAGTTTCATAAGTATTGTTGTTTTTTGAGACAGGATCTTGCTATGTAGCCCAGGCGGCCTGGAACCCATGATCCTCCTGCCTCAGCCTCTCAAGTGCTAAGACTATAGGCATGAACCACTATGTCCAGCCAAATCTACTTTTTAAATAAACAGTACCCTTTTTCATTTTTGAATTTATTTATTGGTTTTTTTATGAGTCAGGGTCTCACTATGGCCCAGGTTGGCCTTGCTATCATGATCCTCCTGCATCAGCCTCCTGCATGGTGGAATTACAGGCATGAGATCCTCTCTTTCTAAGTGAATGGTTTTCTGATTTCTACTTTAGTAATATGTTGGGAGAATTTGAATTAAAGAAGACAATCAAAAAAAAAAGGAACTAAACTTTTCCTAGATTAAAAGGGCAGGTTATACTTTACAAGAAATAACTCCATATTCTGTACATAATCTCAACAATGATTATTGACTTGAACTGAATGGTGTCAACTGCATCACGGCTGTGGCACAGAAGAATAAACTCTGTAGGACAAATGTTACAAAAAGAGTGGGTGCTCCTTCACTCAGACTGAAGTCCTCACTGTTGATGTCTCTACCTCCCCCCCACACACTTTTTTTAAATTAGTTAATTAATTTTATTTTATTTTATTTTATTTTTTTTGCGGTACTAGGGGTTGAACACAGAGCCTTGTGCTTGGTGTTTTGCAAGTGCTGGACCACTGAGCTGCACCACCAGCCCATTTTTTTACTTTTTTTGGGGGCAGGTTCTCGGCAAATTACTGAGTGCCACTAGTCTTGAACTTGTGATCCTCCTGTCTCCACCTCCCAAACTGCTGGGATTACAGGTGTGCACCACCACGGCCGGCTCTGCCACCCTCTTACTAGTTGTCTTGCCAAGCAAGGCAATTACTCACCTGGAAAGTGGTGTTAGGTCTTTCTCTACAGGTAGAAATATTTGTTTCATAATCTGTTGCTTATAAATTCCCCAAGATTAGCATGTCTACATGATACCATTTCTGCTATATATTGGATTTTTCTTTTCAGTGCCGAGGATCAAACCCAGGGCCTTACACATGCTAGGCAAGTGCTCTGTCACTGAGTCACATCTTTAGCCCCATAGTTTGGATCTTGAATGTCCCCAGAAGGCCAACATGTTTAAGGCTTGGTCCCCAAAGGTGGCACCATTGTGGTGTGGTGGAACTTTAAAGCAAGGGCCTAGGTCTTTAGGTCATTGGAGATATGCTCTTGAAAGGAATGGTGAGGTCCCAGCCTCTTCCCCTCACTATCTTTTGCTTCCTAGCCATGAATTGAGCAGTTTTTCTCTGCCAGGTGCTTCCAGGATATCCTGCCTTGCCAAAGGGCCAAAGCAACAGTGCCGGCAGATTGCAGATTGGAACCTCCAAAACTGAGCCAAAATAGATCTTTTCTAAATTGGTTATCTTGGGTATTTGTTGTAGTGATAGAAAGCTAACTAACATGCTTTTCAGCCTAGTGCATCTCTATCGAGTCCATAAAGGGCCCCTAATATGACTTAGTTCTCCTATTATGCAGGGCCAAGTATATGGTGGATGTGCAGCTAATCCTGAATTAAACAGTCACTCTAGAGCAGTGATGTGTCTTATTCAATTTGGTTGCGATCAGTTGCCTAATCCTACCTAGGGGATATGTTCTTCCAGCAGCCAGTGAATAACTTCCTACTTTAATGATTTGAAAGTGGGCAAAGGAAGTGGGAAGAAGGTAGACATGCAGCTTATCTCCCCTGAAAATCTCTCGTTCCTACCAGTGTGTGTGTGTGTGTGTGTGTGTGTGTGTGTGTGTGTGTGTGTGTGTGTGTGTGTGTGTTGGAGAACACCTAGATATCTTTAAGCTTTACCAAACTATTGACAAATAAAATCGTACTTAGTAGTATCCAAATGTCTCAATCCTGCTTGCACTTGTTCATGCAAAACTCCAGCCTTTGCAGAGGCTACCGCACCCCCAGCCTCTGCCCACCAGGGGTTCCCAGGAATTATCAAGGACACTCCTTCTGTGTTCTCATGGTATCTGAGAACTATCCTTTTACTATATGGCTTCCTACACTGGGTCCTGCTGCCTGCAGGACTATCTCCATTTCCACAGCATGCAAGAGACTCTAATACCAAAGTCCAAAGTGCTGCTTCCTGAAGCTCCCATAACTTCTGAGACTAGAGGTGCCAGAGCCATCCTGGGATCCTTTCTGAGGAGGATAATTCATCTCTTTTGTCTCTGTGTTGCAAGCTGTGACCTGGGACCTGCTGCAGAGCCACTCGTGTCCACAACCACGAATAGAGCCTCAGGAAAACAGCTCTGTCAGCCTTTGCCTGGAATCCTCCCTCTGTCCAGGCCAAGCACCCCAGGGGACAAAGGAATTTCTAGGATTTCCATACTTTCTATGCCTTATCATGTCAGAACACTAAAAAATAAGTAAGCACTTCTCTCACTTTTATCAAATTACCAAGATCCCCATGTCTCATTTCAGACAAATAAGCAGTGATGGGCCAGACCGAAGTCCCAATGGTCAAAAGGTATGTCCTAACTGATACTAAGCTGGACAGTACGTTTAAAGACAAAGAGAAGCTTGTTTATTCACTAGTTTGTTGTAGTGTTACTCTTGGCTCTTGGTTGTCCACCACAAACCTGGTTCTACTTAACCATTCCCAACCCACATTCACTTTGTTGTGGCTGTGAGGTTAATAATTGGGAAACAAGGATTCTGAAAGCAGTTCTTCCTGAAGACATCTGGGTTATAGGGTGATGTTGAGATAGATCATTAACTTATTTGAGGCCTGTTTCCCTATCTACAAAATAAGGTGATCAATCCACATGTTTCTAAAATCCCTCCAAGGCCTAACACAGCTGAGTTTTGGTACAAATGCATCAGAGTAGTCTCTACTGCAATGGCTTTCAGTGGCAGTGGCAGGTTGTGGTGGTCTCTGTAATAGCAGTTTGGTATTAAAATGTCATCTTAGTTCTAATCTTATCTCTTTCCTATATAACTCTGGTGTACTTCAGAGTTTTAGTTAAACGACCTCAGCAGTTTGTATCACAGTTTGAGAATGTGGAGACTTTGAGACTGAGTTTGTTTACACTCTCTCATATGTCCGTGTGCAGATAACATCATTCACTGCACTTTCCTAGAAGACAAAAGGAGGATGAACTATTTCAGTATTGTTGATAAAACTGACGCCAAGGAAAATGTAAACTAAGCACTATCCATATATAGTATTTCTTGAAAATTTTGAAAACAGATTTGTATAGATCATATAGATATGATTTGCCATATATGTCATGTATATAATATATATTTGTAGATGTGAAAGAGGAAGGCACCCAATTTGAAATCTAAAGTTTCACTGAAATATTTTAAATGCCTACATTGAAGCATTTTTGCCATTTTACATACTCTATAATTTTCAAATAATAATGCTGACATTGATTTTATGGTTTTCAGAGTACTGATAAATGGACATGATGATACTTAATTCTGTCAGGAAAACAAGGTACTGTCTACATCTTGAAAGCAAAGAATGAATCTTAGGAAAGATGAATGACTTGTCCAAAATCACATAAGTACTGAACACATTTTTGGATTCTGAGTCTAGTGTTCTTCCTATTGAACTGTTTATTGAACTATTTTTTTTTTTTACCTGCCTGGGTGGTTTTTTGTTTTGTTTTGTGATTTTTTTGGCCAATGCCATTATGTTGTTGTTATTAGGTGCCATTGATTTGGGTCCAACCCATTGCAACCCTCATACAGTTTCCAATGGCTGATTGTTTCAGGATTGCTTCAAGAGTGGATTGCCACGTCCTTCTCCCATTTTTACAGTGCTGGATCCCCAGAGAGTGTGAAGCAGCACTCTACCAACTGAGCTAAACTCCAGCCCTAACATTATGTTGTTGTTGTTGTTAGGTGCTGTCGAGTCAAGTCCGACTCATAGTGACCCTCATAGGATTTTCAATGGCTGACTCTTTCGGGATCGCCTTGGGAGTGGGTTGCCACATCCTTCTCCCTAACGCCATTATAGGAAGCTATAAAATCAATGGCCTACAGCCGTAGCCCTGTGGCATCCCATCCTATCAGATCCCAGAAGCTAAGCAGGGACAGGCCTGGTTAGTATTTGGATGGGAGACTTCCTGGAAAACCGGGTGCTGTAGGCTTGGGAGATGGACCCAGCAACCCCCTCCCAAAAATAAATCCATCATTGAAAACCCTGTGAACAGCAGAGAAGCACTGACAGTAGTGTTTCACCTGTTATACACAGGGTTGCTATGAGTCGGATACCGACTTGATGGCACCTAACAACAACATAAAATCAATCATCCTTATCCTATTCTTCTAACATATACAAAATAAATTCCATATTAAGAAACAGATGTTTTTATCTCCACATAGATCTTGAGTCTTTCCTCTGAACTATTTTATATTATGTCAAAAATTACCTTTTTATTCATTTTGGTCCTGGTGGTGTTTGACTGGAGGAGAATCATTAGCCCTCTTCCCTCCACTCTGGGGAAGTGGAAGATGACCTGGGAACAACCCTGAGAGGGAGGAGAAGGGGCTCCATGGAGGATAAACTTTGGGAATTAAGCCAACTGGGCTTTAGTCTCAATATTACCACAGTTTTCTAGTTTTATATCCTTAGGTAACTCAGGGTGTGAACCTCAGTTTCCTTACTTATTAAATGGGCTAATGAATCTTATCTCTCAGGATTACTGTGAGGATTAGATAAAAAAATCCATAAAAACATGGTACAGTTTGCTATGGTATGGTACAAACATTAGCTAGAAGTTATACATGTTAACTCATCCATAAACCAAAAGGTACCACTTCAGCTTCATACCCCTGCAGTAAACTTTCTTTTCATGCTTTTGTTTGGGAAAACTGTGAGAAGTTCATCCTAGTTTAGGGTGGAGGATTGGCAACAATCTCCAGTCCCTGCTGAAATTTTTATTGGTTGTTGTGGGTTCATGCATGAGTGGAAGAGTTAAGCTACAGATATTTTTTATTTTCACTCATTTTTCGGTTCCTTAATCCATATGCCACCTGCAGCTGTACCACTGTGGCGTCTGATGCCATCAGATCTCAGAAGCTAAGCAGGGTTGGACCTAGTTAGTACTTGGATGGGGGACTGCCTAGGAATACCAGCTGCTGTAGGCTTGGGAGAAGGACCAAGCAATCCACTCCCAAAAAACAATTAGCCATCTAAAACCCCATGAATAGCAGAGAAGCACTGACGATAGTGTTTTTTCTGTTGTACATAGGGTTGCTATGAGTTGGACACCAATAGGCAGCACATAACAACAACAATTGATATGCATTTTACAATATTTATGATTATACATCTATCTGTCAATGTTTTCTCTCAATTCTTATAACATGAGAGAGAAAACAAAAGCGATACACATCTTCATTGACTTAGAACAAGTTATCTGAGCGGCTTTCTGTTACAAAAGGTGAGAAAATAGTGAGAAACAGCTCACTCACCACTACCATTTTTCCATCCACCAGCTTTCTCCGTATGGTGGTTTCCTTGCCATCCCAGTCCCGAACTTGAACCAAAGAGTCATTATCTAAGGTTACCATATTCTGAAAATCAGACAGAACCAAGTTCAGATTAGGTTGTTACATTTGAATGCTATCATTTTATCAGGTACCAGATTCTTTTTAGCTATTGTTAGTAAGTCTCGGGTGGGTTTTAGGATAGTATTTACAATCTCATTTAATTTAAGACTTTTTTGACAGTATTTTGTAGGCTGAGTCTTCTGGGGGAAAAGATTTATAAGAGTGGAAACAATAAATCAAAGATTAAGTGAAACTTTAAAATCTTTTAGTGTATAGACAATGTATTATCTTTTGCATAAAGAATCATAAATAAGAACTGGGAGCAGTGATGCATGCCTATAATCCTAGCATCAGGACGCTGAGGCAAGAGGATTGTAAGTTTAAGGCCAGCCTGGACTAGATAGTAGGACCCTGTCTCAAAAAAAAAAAAAAAAAAAAAAAGCAAACAAACCAATAAACAAAAAAATCACAAAATCACAGTAAGTTTCATCTTTAAAAATATTAACATGAGGCTAATTTGAATGCCCAGCATTGTAAGAGCTTATTTAGAGGAGAACAGTCTCCTTTCCTCTTCTGACCTCAACAATACTTTTCACCTTTTTAAAATTTTAGTAGTTCTTTATTTTTTTAAACATAGCACAGACATCTTTATTAAACACTATTTTTGTCAAAATTCTTTCATTTATATCATACAGGAATTTGAAGTCTCATACTTATTTAGTAACTATCTATTAAAGTGGTATAGTAGTTCTTTTCTCAGGATATGCCCTCCACAGAGATCAACAATCTCCTATTGAATTCATTCATTCAAAAAAGTATTTATTGATCAACCATTATACCAAGCACTGGGTTCTGTGAAACAGATGAGGAATACTATCTTTGAGGTACTTACACTGTGATGTGAGGAAACAGACAATAAATAATAAATAAAGTAGAAGTAAAATGTCTATAATAGGAAATGATATACTCCAATTGGAGCCCATGAGATGTGAAGGAAAACTGTGTGTATCACTCTCAGGCTGAGAAAATAAAAAATCCAGAGTCTCTTTGTCTTGTTGACCAAGACCACAAGTTTTAAATGGTGCAGTTACAAGGTGTATGCACCAACTTCAGCCTGGGTCCCTAACAGATTAAGAGAGGCAGCAATTTCTCCCATCCTCCTACATACACACAAACTTCCTCATCTCCATCCCAATACTGCATGTGTATTCCGAGTTAGACATCATTGTGCTAAACCATTGTGATAAGCCATTGAGAGCCTGTGACTCCTTTGTTATGGGGTCAAAGCTTGCTATACCAGCTATCACAAGTTTCATTCATTGAAATTCCATGCCTGGCAAACTGTAAAATGATGTGGAGAACTTTTGTATCTGAGAGGATGATTGATCTAGGGAAATGATTTTCAAATTGTAATCTGCTAAGCATCTGCATCAGAATTATTATCAAAAAATGCAATTTTCAGACATTATCTGTCCCCCATTGCTATGGAATTGAACAATAGATAATTTCTACAAGTATCCCAAGAGACTTCAATGCATATTAACATTTTACATTTTCAGGTTTAGAGTTTAGCCAAAAGGTGGTGCTGGTGGTGGTGGTGGTTGTTGTTAGGTGCTGTCGAGTCGGTATCCAACTCATAGCGACCCTCATAGGGTTTTTAATGGCTGACTGTTTCAGGATTGCCTTGGGAGTGGATTGCCAGGTCCTTCTCCCATTTTTGTGGTGTTGGGAATTGAACTCAAGACCTCAGAGACTGCAGCTCAATGCTCTACCCACTGAGCTAAATCC
The DNA here is from genome assembly GCA_007922755.1 of Pedetes capensis. Lineage (NCBI taxonomy): Eukaryota > Metazoa > Chordata > Mammalia > Rodentia > Pedetidae > Pedetes > Pedetes capensis. Next base: position 10,910 of record VMDO01014070.1, on the reverse strand, counting down.
CAGCCCAGCCAAAAGTTTAGCTAATACTATCTTTAGATATGTTGGCTCTTATTGCCTACTTAGAATGATTTCTAATTGACATCTCTATGCAAATTATTTTTAAGGTTGTTAAAGATAATTTACATTAAAGATAATTTACATTAAAACCTCACCTTGGTTTTATGGCCAGCTGGTGTGATTTCTTCAAACTCTTCTCCCAGTTTAAAGGAGATCTCATTATTTTTAAAGATACTTTTGGTTTTTATAGTGATCACATCTCCATTTGTACTGATGGTCACAGTGGGTTTTGCCAGACACCACAGTTTCCTGCTGGCCTTTCCTACCCCTGAAAACCAGATAAATGAGCAAATATTTAAATCTGTTTCTGGCCCCAAGGATTGATATCATTTGTATAATTCTTTGCTAAGAAAGAGATTTTCTGATATAAACAGACTTAATGCTGTATGAATTGACATACCTAAAACTAGTTACTGTCTATAGCTGTACTACTCTGGCATCTAATGTTGTCAAACCTTGGAAGCTAAGCAGGGCTGGGCCTGGGAAATCACCTGGGAATACTGGGTGCTGTAGGCTTGGGAGAAGGAGTTGGCAGCCCACTCCTGAAATGATCAGTCATCAAAACCCCTATGAATAGCAGAGAAGCACTGACATAGTGCCGAGCATGGCATAGTGTTGGTTAGTGTTTTGTGTAGTGTGCACAGGGTTGCTATGAGTCAGACCCAACACGACAACACCTAAAACAACAAGTAGTTACACCATTGCATGATAAAATAATTTTCTTTTTCAAGACAGGTTCTTGGTACATACCAGGGTAACCTCAAACTTATTGCAATCCTCCTGCCTCCTCCTCCCCAGTGCTGGAATTACATTCTTATGCCACCAGATCCAGCACTAGAAGATTATTTTTGACAGAAAAAAAAAGTCTCCAGTTTTTGTTTAGTGATTGTGTTAGTTTGCTAGTCATTAACCTTGTTGATTATTGGATCTTTTTTTAAAAATCTGATTAAAACTATGAGGCATCTCCCCATTTAAAAAATATACCCTTTTCACATACAAACAGAATTCTTCTAGATCTTTAGCTCTTTGGTTACATTTTTATATATAAACATATAGAGCATTTTTCTATTATGTAATTTTTACTGTGGCAGAATACACATAATATAAATTTATCATTTTAACCATTTAAATGTACAATGCAGTGGCATTTTTGTTTTCAAAGGCTGTTTCAGAATTGCCTTGAAAGTGGACTGCCACATCCTTCTCCCATTTTTACGGTGCTTGGGATTGAACCCAAGTCCTCAGGAAGTGCAGAGCAGCACTCTACTGAGCTCAATCCCAGCCCCATGCAATGGCATTAAGTACATTATAATATGCAATCGTCCCCAGTATATATTGTTGTTGTTAGGTGCCGTCAAGTCCAGTACGGCTCATTGCGACCCTATGTGCAACAGAACGAAACACTTTCTGACACTGTGCTATGCTCAGAACTATGTCAGTGCTTCTCTGCTATTCCTCGGGTTTCCAATGGCTGATTGTTTTGGGATTGCTTCAAGAGTGGGCTGTTAGGTCCTTCTCCCAATTTTGTGGTGCTGGGGATCGAACCCAGTGCCTCAGAGCTCACAGGACAAGCACTCTACTAGTAGCTGGCTGGGAATTAACCCATAAAATTTTGTTGAATAGCTACATAGTATTCTATATTATAAGAGAAAACATGATATATTGGGGAAATACTGTAATGTGGTTCATGGAATTCATGCAGGAAAACATTAATATTGGAAAACATAATCCAAACATGTAATAGATTCCCAAGGATATTCATATCCTAATCCCTAGAACATGTGAATGTTATTTTATATGCCCAAAAAGAATTTTGTAGATGTAGTTAATTTAAGGCTCTTGAGATAAAGTTATACTGGATTATCAGAGAGAAATTTAAACGTAATCACAAGCTTCCTTATAAGAAAAAGGAAGATAAATGATAGATTACAGAAGAGAAGGTAGAGTGAAAATAGATTACAGAAGAGAAGGTAGAGTGAAGGTAGGAGAAAAGATTAGTGTTATGATCACCTGCTAAGGAATGCCAGTAGCCACCAGAAGCTGAAAAACGAGATCTATTTTCAAGATGCCATAACAATCGGAACAAATGTTTATAAAATAATTATTTTTTAAAATACCAGACATTCTTGAATCTAATCTGCATGCAATTCTAATCCATGTCTGGTTTTGTAGTCCTCTAAAACTGTTAAATGAGTGTGGATTAAAATTGAGAATATACAATAATTATGGACCTACTGACCCATGCCTGTAATCCCAGATTTTAGGAGGCTGAGGCAGGAGGATGGCAAGTTTAATGCCAGCCTGGACTACATAGTGAGACCTCATCTTGAAAAATAAAAACAAACAACAAAAGGATACAAAAAATTATGTATTTTTGCTTTAAATCCTTTACTAAAATCACTTGCTGTTTAGTAAATGGTATATGGATATTTGGTTTATATAAACTCATGGTAAATTATATGAGGGATTATGTCAATTCCAACATAGTTTTGCACAGAATTGCAGCTCAGTTTTGAATAATTTATTTTTTCACTGGGCACAGTGGCTCATGCCTATAATTCCAGTGACTTGGAAGACAGGAAGATTGAAAGTTCAAGGCCCGAGGCAATTTGTGTAACTTAGTGAGACCCTATCTCAAAACTTAAAAAAAAAAAAAATGTAAAGGGTTGGAGTGCAGTTCAGTGGTAGAGCACTTGCAAAGTATGCACGAGGTCCTGGGCTCATCCCCCAGTACTGCAAAATTTTTTCTATGTGAAAAATTAAGGGGTCCAAAATAAATCTTATTTCATACAGAGCAGGTTACATGCTATCAAAACTCCGTTTAATACTGGATATGATATACAAATAAACATGGCTTACCCAGTTCCTTCATATAGTTTTCAAAATTTTCACAAGAAATGGATTTCCATGTTCCTTGGAGCTGATCAACCATTCTAAGTTTCTCTCAAAGAAAAACAGCTTCATATGGATGTGTATGTTGGTATTTCCTGAAATAGTATTGCAACTTGTTTTTAATACAATTCTGGGTAGTGAAAATTCAGGAGAAAAAAATAAGGAACTCTAACGCTTGTGGTTTTCTCTTACTACCATCTAAAGTAGAAAAACCCTATTTAATGTAAATAAATTAGGATGGAAATGTACACATGATAGTTTTTAGCAATATTAAACACAATTGTTCCAGCACTGATTAAGAATCAAAGATAGATGCCACTTCCCTTCCCTAGGACCTCCCACACTCACGCAGGTGAGCCAGGTAGCTCTCTTCATGCTGCAGGACTCTTATGATCCAGGTCTCTGCCTGTCTCTGACTACAGGTAATTCAGAGGAAGCCAACTTGTTGGCTCCTTGAAGATTCTATATTCTTCTTCTTGATAATTTGAACTAAAAGCCAGAGAGTCTATACAGATGGTATTTGACATTTGAAGTAAAATGCTAAGTTTGGTCAGAGTTAGAACAACCATTTTAAGCCATATGTGACTGAGCAAAAGACTACAGCAGAAATAAAAGAGGTGAAAGAGATTACATCACACATGCACACCCACCCACCCACACACACAGGCAACCTTGTTACCAAAGGTTTTTCAGGTGCCAGATCAGTTGTTCATAATCTAGAGAGTTGTCATTGCCTTGGGAATATCAAATATCTCCTTAGTAAATCTTCCTTAATTTAGGTTGGCTTTTGTAATTTTCAGCCTAGATTGTAACACTCTGATAAATACTGGCATCTGTAAGAATCAAAACACGGGACAAGGAATGTGATAATAAATACATCAACTGGAGAGGAGGAGATTCCAAAGGTTAAGCAGAAGGGCAGCTCATCTCCATCCATGCTGTCAGCCCCTGAGGACATCTCTGTCAATGCTAAGCCATGTTTGACATCCGTATGTTGACACAGAGTTATTATGAAACGCAAAATTGTAAAATCCTTTTAAGACAGGAAAGCAGATACAACATTTCATAATTCACATTAAAATATTAAATTTCTAAACTCCAATGTCTGAGAAGACAATTATGCAGGTCAATAATTTTACTAATAATTATTCCACAAACCTTTGTGAAACATCTAGTATTATATGCCTAGCAAACACTAAAAAGTAAGAAGTTTTGCATATGTTATTAATTAAATGTCCCAGTTATGATTGGTAAAGACACCACAATTTGGTGGTTGATTTCCTTTCTGAGTTAGGCAATTTAACATTATTTTGTTTACATTAATGTGAACAAATTGTAGATTTAGCCCAGTAACTCAGGAGGTGAAGGCAGAAGGATCGCGAGTTTGAGGCCAGAGGCTGCCTGTGTAACTGAGACCTTGATACAAAAATTTTTAAAAATTAAAAATTAGTTAGAGGTGCAGCCCAAGTGCTAGAACACTTGCAAAGTATGTGTGAGGCCCTGAGTTCAACTCCCTGAGTATTGGGGGGGGGGTGGAGCAGGGGCGGGGAGGAAAAGTACTTCCTTAAAGAAGATGTCCAGTTGGGAGTGATGTTACTATCTGTTGCTGGTAGGTTAGACCTGCAGAGGCATCAGTAGTCCAATCATGAGACAGAGCTCAGATATGGCTTCTGCATCTGCCACTATGGTCTCTCTTCACATGTCCAGCATGTCAAGTTCAAGGACTGGCTAACACCCATTTGCGGAGTCATTTTGTCTACTTGATTGCTCAAGTGATGGATCCTTTCTGGTGTCCCATAATATGAGTCAAAAAATTTCATACATCATACCTATTCCCATATGGCCATCCACATTCTTCTGCTCCAAACATCCTTGTATGGTAATTTTCGGTTCTTTCTTCCACATTCCTGACCAGCCTATCAGACTGTCTGCCTTTACCTGTGACTGTTCATATCTGAGGCCACAGCTCCCACCAAACAAAATTAGTGACTACACACAGCACTCTAAGCTTTGATCATAGAGATGATCTTCCCTTACCAATTCTCAAGCCCTCTCCTCCCCAAGTTTAATAAAACAATTGCCCATTTTCAGCGTGCCCCCACCACTGAGCAGAAAGACCCATAAAACATGTTCAGGTTTGCCTTCCTTCTTCAGTTGGCTGCAGGAGACCCTTATACTATCTGAGGCATGATCTGAGGGAGGGGTGGTGGTGGTGCCATAGTAGGTGACCTGGGGCCTTGGCTGCCTGCTCATGAGGTTACCTGCCAACTTCTGGTTGCGCTCAGATCTGATCCAGGTGCACAGTTCAATGTTGCTGGGCCTGCCTGAGTTTATCACCATGGGTCTGATAGAACTAAGCTCATAATGGAGAGTTCCAGACCTCATGGTGTCCACAGTCCAGAATTCTCTCTCTCCTGGGCCTTGTAATAGACAGGCCACTCTTTTTAAAAAGGCATATTAGTCCCTGTTGCTGATGGTATGGCATGGGGCTCTGAAACCTAGAGGTCTCAGTTGTGGTGTTCCCACTGGAGCTTTACATATATGTGCCATCCAGCATCTTTTCCTATCACTAATACCTCTATCATCACAGGTTTTACCAATCACATCACCCAAGTAGCAAGTCTCCTGTTACTGTGACCCCAAATTCTTGCAGATCCTTTTCATACTCTATGTTTCACAAAAAGAAGGGGGCCTTTCATCTCATCCACTATATCGGTTGAAGCACATTCCTTGATGAGCAATATATCACCACCATAAGCCAAAGGGTCCTACAGAAATTTTGGTTGTTATTGTTGTTAGGTGCTGTTGAGTCTGATCTGACCCATAGCAATCCTATGTACAACAGAACAAAACACTCCCCAATACTGTACCATACACATTTTTTGCAGCCACAGTGTCAATCCATCTAATTGAGGATCTTTTTTCATTGACCCTCCACTCTCCCCAACATGATGTCCTTCTCCAGGGCTTGGTGTCTCCCAACAACATGTCCAAAATATGTAAGATGCAGTCTAGCCATCCTTGCTTCCAAGGAGCACTCTGGTTGCACTTCTTCTAAGATGTATCTGTTGGGGATTTTTTTGGCAGTCCATGGTATACTCAGTATTCATTGTCAGCATCATAATTCAAAAGCATGAATTCTTCTCCTGTCTCCTTTATTCACTGGCCAACTTTCCCAAGCCTATGTATGATGCAACTGAAAAATACTATGGCATGAGTCAGATGCATATTCATCTTCATTGTGACACTTTTTTTGTCAACACTTTAAAGAGGTCTTTGCAACAGCCTTTCCCAATGCAATGTGTCTTTTGATTTCTTGACTGCTGCTTCTGTGGGTGTTGATTGTAGAATAAAGTAAAACAAAATCTTGGACAGCCTCAATCTTTCTCCATTTATCATGAATTTGCTTCCTGATCCAGTTGTAAAGATTTTTGTTTTGTTGATGTTGAGGTGCAATCCATATTGAAGGCTGTGTTCTTTCATCTTCATCAGTAAATGTTTCAATCCTCCTCATTTTCAGCAAACAGAGTTGTGTCATCTGCATAGAGCAGGTTGTTAATGAGTCTTCCTCCAATAACAATGCCACACTCTTCTTCCTAAAGTCCAGCTTCTTAGATTATTTGCTTAGCATAGAGATTGAAGAAGTATGGTGAAGGGATACAGCCCTGGCACACATCTTTCCTGATTTTAATCCAGGAAGTGTTTTCTTGTTCTGTTCATACAACTTCCTCCTGGTCCATGTACAGACTCCTCATGAATACAACTAAGTGTCTGGGAGAAGAGGTGACATACAGCGATTTTTGTTTTGGAAGAGATGACCTTACATGCCCTCAATTGAGGTGAACCTCTAAAATCTTTACAAGAGTAGAAGTTTCCTCAGTCATCACCAACTTTAATTCACATACTCTGTGATGGATATGTCTTACCAATGCCTCCAGTCTATTAGCCACTTCCTGCAAATCCTGCCTGACCAATAGCATGTTGTGCCAGATGTTCAGACAATACAGATTTCATCTGATTATACCATGACAGAGAGCAGGAGTTAACACAGTCCTGGGACAAAAGTGCTGACATATATTGTCTGCTGCATGTAAATACAAAGAACTTCTGAGCCCCTTTTCTGATTCTTCCTGAATGAGATAGAAAAGAAGTCCAAATCAATGTCCACATGCCATGTACTTAAGGCTTTTCTAATCTGCACTAGCAAAGACCACATTGAGCACAGTTAGCCAGAGCTGGAATTACTAGGTGAATTTGCAGAGCCTACAAACATCTCCAAGATTCACTTGGTTTCTACAGTAATCAGATTGATAAATTACTGGGGTATGATACAGCCCACTACTTTCTATATTCTTCAGATTCTGCCAATCACAACTAATACCTGCCATTCCTCCTCTCCACAACTACCAAATGCAATATTTTTTGGTTTAACATCTTAGCCAAGTCTGGAGAGAGTGAGGTTAGTGGGGAGGGAACATAGGAGTACAGATTCAGAAGGTTCCATTTTGCCTTCTCCACTGTGTTAGCTCTTATGTGATTTGGAGAAGAATCCAAGGTGAGAGTTACTCCAATAGCCAAGTCAATCCCAATTACACTTTCAGGGGCTGGGGAAATGACCACTGGGTAAGTCCAAAACTTGCTGGACCTATTGAGAGCTAGACTTTTGTCAGGACTCTGCTTATTACCTGCCCTGTATACCTGTGCTCTGGCATAATGTTTTGAAATGCCATGAATCAATATTAAGTCAGACCCATGCCTTCAAAATCTCTGGATGTTCTTCTCCATTGTATATTTTCTCAAGTAAGCGATCAGTCTCTTTTGAGGAGAATGGGAAACATAGACACAATATATTACTGTCACGGTACTTCTGACTTCTTCCTGCTGTTGGATTGTCACCTCTTTAGTCACTGGTTTCTGGACCTGTAATTGAATTAGGTCTAGGATCTCAGCAAAGAATCATGATTTCAAATGATGTGACTATCTTTATCTGGCCACGCATCATTTTTTGCCTTCCTTTGGTCATTTACATTAAACAGCACCCTGGTGGCAATCCATCTATTTTGCCTTGATGGATTCAATGTCCTTCTAATTATCTCCATAACTGATTCCAGGCTGACTCTCTTAACTGTGCCTTCAACCTTACCCTTTGGTATGAAAATTGCAGTCCCCTAGCTTTTGGCCATAAAGTGGCATTTGGCCCACATTGCTTCAGATTCTTGACAGTTCTACGACAACTCAAGGAGAGCAGACACTGAAATTCTTGGTGGTACTGTAGCTCTTCTCACTAGTGCAGTCCTTATGGCCTGGTAAGTGGTAACTCTTTTTTTTTTTTTTTTATTAGTGCTGTGGATCGAACCCAGGCCTTTGAGCATGCTAGGCAGATGCTCTACCTCAGAGTTACATCCCCACCCTTCTCTCTATGGAACATAGTCATTTGATTGGTACACACACACACACACACACACACACACACACACACACACACACTAGCTTTATTTTTTATTTATTATTTTTTTGTGGTACTTCGGTTTGAACCCAGAGCCTGGCACTTGCATGTTTTGCAAGTGCTATTCCACTGAGCTGCATGGTCAGCCCATTTTCTTCTTTTCCTTTTTTTTTTTACTGTTTTGAGACAGTGTCTCAATAAATTATGCAGACTGCCCCGGTCTCAACTTGTGATCCTCCTGTCTCTGCTTCCTGACACATTTGATTTCTATAGGAAGAAAATTTGATTGTATTGACCTATAACAGAAGTAAGGATTTCATAACTTTCCTACAAAGGGGTGGAGAGTCTCACCATATAAAACTTTCTAGCTTTTTTACCTATTAAGCTTGAGTTACTTCAGTTAGGCAATTTGAAATATACTAGAGCTAGACAAGGCACGGTAAGCCTTCTACAGAAACTAGTGTGCAAGGAAAGCTCATTTGCCAATAATTTATTAAGCCTTTGTGAACCTACTAAATGAAAAAATTCCCATACTGGATCTTTCCCACCACTGAGTACACAATGGGGATTGAAGGAGAAACACATGCAATGTTTCCAACATTATGAAAGAGAATCTGAAATTGTGCTAAATTCCCTAATGTTTCCATATGCATATCTAGTAATATAGTTGTTGGTGGGTACCATCGAGTTGGATCTGAGCCATAGTGACTCTATGTACAACATAGAATAAAACACTTTCCAACACTGTGCCATACACATGATCTTTTTATGTGTGAGCCAATTGTTGCAGCCACTATTTTTTTTCTCATTTTGAGTTGTGCCACATCAGCAAAAGGAGGTCCCAGAGGCTTACTCATTCCCATCATTAGGGTAGACTCTACTTTGAGGAGGCAACTCTTTCCTAGTCCTTTCTTGAATGCTTTCCACCCTGGGAGTTGTTGTTGTTATTGTCAGGTGCCGTGGAGTCATGTCCGACTCATAGCAACCCTTGAGCTCTACCATTGAGCTACCTCCCTAACCCAGACTTACAACTCTGGCATGTGTAAGGCCTTGGGTTCAGTCCCCAATACAAACAAAAAAGTCACAAATCTGTTTATTTAACACTGGAGATCATAATTTAACAACCGCTTTGTTTGTAGGATTTCTTTTCTTAGGATAGAAGAGTGGTAAATAATGTTTTCCATCCCACAACTTTTTCATCAAGAAAAGACCTTTTTTTCTAATTCTGTCATGGATAAGGATAACATAAATTTGATATAAGGAGCCAAAGTCAGGCATTTTATAAAGGTCTCATGAGAGATTGTTACCAATCAAATATAGATGGGATATTTTAAATTTTACTCTGAGTGCTAAAAGGCAGAAAGGCAAAAGAATTCTTAAAAAGAGACAGGGTTAAAAATTCCTGTTGTCTGCCTCTTCCTGAGTCTAATACCACATATCTTGTAAACCTGTTCAATTATAAAGATTTCTTCAGAAATGTCCCTGAGCATTTAGTTATCCTCATGATGTTTGATGCATCCATGTTGTTGTAATGCACTCAGATTAAAATAAGCGAACAAACAAAACCTTTATAGTGACTTTTTAAAAATTATTGAAACTAGGGAATGTCTAATACAAAATTAGGTGATGTGCCAAACAAAAAATAATGACCTAAATATCTGCATGCTTCCCTTACACTGGCTGGCTTTGTAGGAAGGGCATGAAAGGAACCTGGGGAAAGTGCAGCACCCCCTGGTCATCCCTCAGCGTGGAAAGAGCTGGAAATTTGGCCTGTCGGGAGACTATTTCTCATTGGCCCTCCTGCCCAAATTAGTAGCCAGAAGTGTGTGGCAGATGAGAAGCTGGGCCTGAATGACTGGAACTTGTACACAGGCATCCAACCAGGTGGTAACATGCCACTGCTTCGTGCCAATATTCTTCACACACGTGGCCAACATGTTTAGCAGGGTTGGGTATTACGGCAGGTCAGATTGTGTCCTCTCCAGAGATGTATTCAAGTCTTAACCCCTAAGACAAGGTACATGTGACCTCATTTAGAAAGGAAGTTTTTGCATATATAATTAAGGTTCTTAACATGAGATTCTATTGGATTTGGGCACCTTAAACACAGTAGTGATCTCCTCATAAAAGAGAGGAAGATCTAAGACAGAGGAAAAGGTCCCATGAGGACTGACACAAAAATAGGAAGGCAGCCATAAGTCCTGGAACATCAAGGCAGCAGCCACCAGAAGCCAGGAGACAGGTATGGAACAGATTCTCTTCCAGAGCCTCCTGAAGGATGCCTAATTCTTCAAGATAGGCAATACACTCCATCAAATAGGCATTGGAAAAGATTTCCTTAATAGGACCCCAACTGCTCAAGAAATTGCAACAAGAATAGATAAATGGGACCACATCAAATTAAGAAGCTTCTGCACAGCAAAAGAAACAATTAACAGAATCAAGGAAACCGCCACAGAATGGGAAAAAATCTTCGCATTTTATACATCTGACAAAGGTCTAATTACTAGAATTT
>VMDO01014069.1:0-55925 GCA_007922755.1 Pedetes capensis | reverse complement strand
CAGAAATGGAACCCAAGGACATATAGAAAAATACTACATAGTAAAAGATAGAGAAGACTTGGATGGGAAACTTGGATGGGAAAGGGGGAGGGGGAAACATAGCGGAGGGTAAGGGGAACCTATATGAATAATGTTTATCAAATTGCGTATATGAAAATTGTCACAATGAAAAGCATGTCAAAATGAATCACATTATGATGTGCATTAAAAATTTCTAATAAAAATGTATATATAATGAAAATAGTCTCCAAAAAGCAAGCCAAATTTTGTATGAGAAATAAGATTACAAAAGAAAAAAATCAACAATAAATGAAACAAAACTAAACTAAATGGGAAACTGGAAATTTGAGAAAGACATAAAAGAGAAATTATGGTAAATTCTGTTGCTGCTGTTGTTAGGTGCTGTCTATCCTATGTGTCATTAAAATGATTTGAAAATTCTATCAGTTTAAGGGGAACCAAATAAATTTGGCGCCAAGTTGACAAAATTTCCCTGATTAACTATATCACCACAAGACTGTCTCTTAGGATGTCATTAACTGAACATACAAATTTTGAATGAATGACCAATTTGACAGTTGTCACTGCCATTAAAGGTTTAGTGATTTCAGTGCTATGCTGTGCCATAAATTGAGTCTGTGGCTTCAATTCGGTGAAAAATTCAGTTCAGGTTCAGGTACTGGTTCAATATGTTAAATTTCAAGAGTTTGGATTTGGTTTGGGTTTGGATTTAAATTATGAGTATATAGCTGGACTTCAAACTGAATCCAAAAAACTCTGAATCTGTCCTGGTTCAAGTATTTTTAAAAGATTTTCTGAACCCATCTGTACAAGAACCCAGGGAAAAATTGGGTTCAGCTTCAGCTTCTAGTGTTTTTTTTGTTGTTGTTTATTTATGTTATCATTAACTGTTTCATTATACATAAAAATTGAAAAAAAATGAAAATTTTTTATTCATCTATGTACACATAGAACTAAATTTTTAAATTTCAACCCAAACTCTATACATTTTAACATATTGAACCTACACCCTAACCTGAGCTCAATTTTTCATGTTTGAAGCTTTGCTTTAAGCTAAGGAAAAATTTGTCATACTGTTCTGTCTTTGTATAAATTATAATATTCTGTTCATTATATGTTAATTTTTGTTCTTATAAATATTTCACTATATTATTTTACCTTCATTATTTAGCTGTTTTCATAAATATTGCACTATATATTATTTTACCTTTATTATTTAGTTTTCTAGAAATTTCTAGCCATAAAAATGATCCCAGAATATTTCTACTGCTGATATCTTTGTTCTATGTGGTCTCCTAATTGTAAAACAAAACAAAGAGTAAATATATGAAGAATGAGAATCGAGATCATGTCTACTTTATGTTCAGTTTCTATTATGATATGAACCTTCACATATTGGAACTATAATAGTTAGAAAATTTTGGGAATTGAGTTTTCATTATGTTTTGTTTTATTATGAAAGAGCATAACATTGTTTTCCATGAATAACATAGGGGGATAAGGCTGGTTATCAGCTCAGGGTTATATTTTTCCCTGTTTCCAGAGAACAGAGATCATTGGCTGAAAATCAGACAGACTAGAATATTTAATTCTCCTTCTCTGGCTGCTAATGCCTCTGGGAGAAAGAAACTGGAAGACTGCCAACTCAGTAAATTTTTCATTGCCTATGGGGCATTGTAAAGAGAATTCATCAGCAATACAGGAGACACAGTCCTCAGCCAAATATGCATTGCACAAGTGAATCTTTGCTTAGGGAGCAAGGATTCTTTCATAGACCTTTAACTGGTTCTGTCTTATAAAATGCATCTTTATCTATTCTGAAATAGAGTTGTGTGGAAAGATATTTGTCTCCCTTCATAAAATGACTGATTCATCTTTGTATCATCTACAGCACTGTAATTGAGAGGTAGATTTTCAATAAATGTGGATTGAGAATTAATTAATAAAGGAGTTCCTCCTGATCCATCCTAAATTCACAAAACGTCTTAGAAAAATTTTATTCACAGAATAATATAATATAATACATTATAACTGGTCTCAAGTTAGTGCGTCATTAGCCTAGTTCATTAGGATGAGAAGTTAACTCTTTAGCTTTCATTAGCTCAATTTGAGTCTTAAACATATCTAACTCACAGCTGATATAGGGATGTAGGACTATATGAAATAAGCCATTCAATTATACTCTAGTGTGAGATTAGTTCAAGTGTGTCACGTTAGGTTCACTTCATTATTTTGATTTAGAAGAAAAGAGAAAGAAAAATAGGCTGAGACAAAAGATCCAGCAGAGGTTCATCACCCTAAGTAAAGAAAAGCAAATGTAGGAGAAATCAAAGGGAAATATAGAGAGGTAAGATTTAGTCTACTTGAGAAATTCTAGGACAAAGTTACTTGGGGGTGTGAAAAACATTGTTCCTTAATTATACCTATTTGGTGAGACTGTCTGAAAACTTGGACACAAACTTCTGAACAAATCTTTAATTAGGTCCAGTGTGAGGGAGGAAGCTATCATTATTACATTTATGAATAATTGGAAACATTCAAAATGGAATTTCTCATTTAAAAAAAGTTCCCATTAGCATGAACAAATATAGTCTTTAAACAAAGTTTGAAAAGATATAACTGCTGACTCACACGTATTGCCAAACTCATTTTTAATCACTGGAAAAATATTACTTGACTTTAAAACTATTTTCATTTTCTCTTAATTATCTTTCCCATTTAGTTTTGTTTATTTTTGTAACATAAACTAAGGACTGTTTCCTTTACCACATTGTTTATACTTTATAGTTTATCTGAAAATTTCTTTTCCTACAGCTATGTCTATTAACCACTTTGGAGTCTATCCTTGGTTTATATTTTTACAACATAAATTGAATTCTCATTTCTCCCACCAGGTTGAAAATATTCCTCTTTTCCTGAAGTGTTATTTCCAGGCCTATTTAAGGTCAGTCCCTTAGGACTCTTCTTATTTTACTCAAATAAACATTTCCCACATTTGAAAATGAACTAACTATATTCTTTTATAAAAATTGAGCAGTTTTATCTATAATTTTAAAATATTTTTTCCTAATTTGGCTTCTGTTATTTGAAATATTTGGATATTTTTTATTTAATTTTTAGGGGTAGAAGTAGTACTTTTCCACTAACATGAAAAATAAAAACTTACAAATGTTTTTTGTTGGGTATGTGGAACCTCTTTCTAGTTTTGGAAAATCTTCTTTTTAACTGTCTAGAAAAGATGTATCAGACTATATATGACATTTTGAGAGAGTATTTTTACTTTATGCATATGAGCAAATTTTTTGCCTTGTTTGAGCCTGTATGAATGTGTGTGTGTGTGTGTGTGTGTGTGTGTGTATGAAAGAGACAGTGATTGTGATTGCCTTTGTATCTGGTACTACACAATGCCATCTGTGAAAATAGAAATTATGTCCTTTGTCTCAACTACTGAAAAACATCCAGGAGAAACATTATAAATTTCATCATCTTGACACTTTGTATAAACAAATTCAGTACTACTTAAAAAATATAAAGGAGTAGCATGTTTTTAGTATTGGCACATGGCAGATGGTTAATAGTTGTGCATTGAATGAATAAACTCCCTCCCAACATAGCTGGCTGTAGGTGCAGTGCTGACGGTGCATGTGCTATATTTTGATCTGCGTGCTGCTTTACTCATCTGTTCATATGCTCTCATTAACCTTCCAGTGAACCTGCAAATACAGGAACATGGTAAGCAGAGCTCTTTATTAGAAGGCACTACCTGAGCAAAGTATAGCAAAATAGGAACTGACAGTGAAGCCAAAGACTTAAAATTAACCCATTTCCATTGATAAGTTTTATGGTGTTTTAGGTCCTCACACTCCTTATTTGCAAGAAGAGAGTACTGGCCTGGATCTCTTGGATTAATTCCTGCATTGTGGAGTCTTAGGAGCTAGAGGAATATGCCTGAAGGGCTTCCTGACTGAATGAGAGAAAGCCTCAGGAAGTCAGACTTTTCACTTGCCTTTAGCCAATCAATTTGTCATTGCTTGTCTATACCTACCACAGCTTTTGGGGCTTCATATAGCAGTGTCTTTGAAAGAATATTTTAACAACTAAACACATTTGAAAACCACCCAGTGGCCCTTGCATTTTAAAAGCTGGCTTTCTATGGTTTAAACATAACATGTAAAATATAATAAGTCACATATTTTACTGCACCTTTCAACTTTTATAAGGTTTCTACATTAATCACCTTATTTAATCATGTGTTAGGGAGATAGGCATGATTCCCACTTCACACCAAGGACTCAGAGCCATCACATGACCTAGCCAGTGATAAAGCGCACTAGAATCTAGACCTTTCTCCCAGATCTACTTCACACCACTGTCTCTCCTTGTGTTGCATCAAATCCAATCAGACAGCTGCTATTCTTCATCCTATTTAAACTTACTCATCCAACAGAAGGATTTGGTCTAGAAGCCTGGTAGTGAATCTAAACTCAGTGTATGTAAACTATTCCTATAAATTTATAGGAACTATATGAATAAATTAGTTTCCTTCTAACAGATCTTTATACTCTACATAGACATGGTTAATGAACTCAATTCTAAGCTCTCTATCCCCTGTCCAAAGCACACTGAAGTGTTGTCCACAGGTTACTGAATGCTAGTGGTCCTTTAGCGGGTGATCTTCATTTCCCTACACCTATTTTCTCCCTCCAATTGTGTGTGCCAAGAGGCATTTGTAAAGTGTTTGTGCTAGGTTTTCTTGGCATTATAATTGTGAATTGATTATGTACTACAAAAATCCTATTATAGATGGCTTTGAAAAACATTTTCTTCTTTATTTTTCAGTGAAATGTTGAATGCTTTGTGGAGGTTTGATGAACACAAGTCACTTAAAACACTATCAGAGCTGGACAAGGTGGCGCACAGCTGTAATCCCAGTGACTCAGGAGGCAGAGGCAGGAGGATCACAAGTTCAAGACTAGAGGCAGTCTGTGTAAGTTAGGGAGACCCTGTCTCAAAAAGTAAAAAAAAAAATGGGCTGGGGATGTAGCTCAGTGGTATATCACTTGCAAAGCATGAAAGCTCGAGGCCCTGGGTTCAACTGCTGGTAACACACACACACACACACACACACACACAGCAACAACAACAACAACAACAACAATGACAACAACACACAAAAAAGCACTATCAGATTAGCTACAGGTGAGGAAACCATAATAAAACAATAAGTATATGGAAGGAATATTATTCTCAAAAATAATCATTATTTCATCCAACTGATCTTTTAGTTAGTTTAAAAAGTTTTCTATGTTGCCTAAAATTTACCTAATAGATGCATTCAACTTTGAGCCAGGTCCCACACCAGCAACTCAAACGATTTATGTATGGCATTTAAAGAATGAATCAGCTACTTGGATAACAGGAGGCCCTGGTAATCACCAATCCAGAAGAAGATAAGAATTTTTTCATTGCCTTAATTACAACCTTAAAAGGCCAAAAGATTATTTTTATTACTGTTTATGTCATCACTGATCCTGTCACTACCAACCTAAGACTTGTAGGTCGTACTGCCAAAACTCAGAAAGATAAATAGAAAAGCAAGCTGAACTAAAGGAAACATAAGACCACATGTAAAGTAAACATCTTGGAATCAAGAAGATTGACACCAGTCCAGAAAATAATTTCTGTTGAACCAAAGTGAGATGGGAATTTACTCAACCTTTAGAATGGGTGTTTTAAGTATGTGATGGAAAATTTGTGGTATTAATGTTGGATTTCCCTTATTCCAAGGATAATGTTAATATTAGATGGAAGTCTCAGAGTGGGAGAAATGTGAAGGTAGCACAAGCAATGATAAAGATAAGGCAAGGAAGAGGTGAAGAGGGAAAGATAAACTTTCCTATATTCCCCACATTCCCCTTTTCCCTACATTCATCTTGGCATAGTTTTCATTTTCTCAGTGTAGGTATGAATGTACAAACAGCTAGTGACTATGTAAAAACCATACTCAGCTGAATGTTAGACAAACCTGTTTTTGGTTGAAGGATACAAGAAAAAGACAATTGTCATTTCCTCCTTGCTTATTTAGTACCAAGAATAGAGGTAGACACTGATTATGGTCTCATTTAATTAGTACGGTTCTATGAGACAGATATTCTTACTTCTTCATTTTTAAGATAAATTAACTGAGTCATTAAACTATTAGGTGACATACTCCAAAATTTCTTAACCAATTAGTTGCCTCACAAGGCTTTGCCCACAGACTAAGTTTGGATCTCACAATGGAAAGTAATTAGCCAAAGAGGTCCCAGAGCTGCAGCAATTAATGGCCCCATTGTTATGGGCAAATTTTATGCAGAGCTGATTGAGAGAAAGGGGTAGTAGTATGAGGAAAGTGGATGATATAGATTTTGCTGAGGTCCACATCAACAGAGGCCCATGCTGTGGGCTGGGAGGTCCACATTTGGGCCACCTATAGGAAAGAGGTAGACCCAGATTCTTCTAGAGCCCACACTCCTGCCAGATGTCTGACATCTGGCTGAAGAAGACTAACTTCACCAGACCCACTGATTGATTGAATTTATTAACCATTCAGACTATACCAAAGGCCCAGATACAGGAATAAGTTCAGTTGTAGGTATGGACCTTGACTCACTACTTTAAATACACAGAGCATTATGGACTCAACCCAGACATATAGCCCATTCCAGTTTCATTGTTCCAGACTGACTGACTTTGTCAAGCACAATTCCAGGCAGGATGGCAGCCATTGCTGTGCCCCAGGGATTTTCTGCTTTCCCTCACCTACCTTTCCTTGACTATAAGAGGACAGATCCAGGCTGGTATGCCTCATATCCCAGAGAGCCATTTCTGTACCATCCACCCAGCTATACAACATCAGATGTATTAACACTGATGTACATTTCACTAGGGATCAGCTTAGATGGTTTTATTTGTGATCACTTATTTATGCCAGAGAATAAACGAGAAAATGTGATCAGGTATAAGCCATGTCTCTTTGTTTATAAACTGTGATAGGCATATGACAGGCATGTATTAAGTGTATATCTGCAGTCATTGAAAAGCTTATGAATAGCAGAAAAGCACTGACAATAATGCTGGGCATGGCAAAGTGGTAGGTAAGAGTTTCATCTGTTGTACATAGGGTCGCTATGAGTTGTATCCAACTTGATGGCACCTAACAACAACAAATTATATCTACTACTGAGCACTTATTTCCTTAATATTTTTTAAACTATTAAAATTTTTACAAACAGATATATGGCATCTTTGAAATACAATACAGTGTATAAATGGATGTGTGAGGGCTGTGCATATTTTGAATGTCACAGAAACAAACTTTCACTTAACATACATATATATATATAACTTTCAATTCTATGCTTGGTTACAAGCTATATGTTCCTTTCAAGAGTTTTATAATTGCTATAATTAGTTCTATGTCTGAGGAATTGCTAATTGTATGTGTAATGAAATGCATGAATTAATAATTAATAAGCATTATATTAGTGATTACAGTATCATTGAACTTTGCAATAATAAATAGTGTTGGCAACAGAAATCTCAGAGTTTTTTCCACTGACTCCAATTCATCCTTTTAATTTATATTTTAGAAAAATAACTAAAATCTACAAAAGAAATTTTTGTTAATTTGCCCAAATTATTATAATTGTAGGAAGTCAGATCACATTAGTTTACATATTTTAAATTCTTCTTCCAAAGAAGTAGAGATATGCTTTAAAAATCTTAATTAAGTATGATGTCTTGAAACATAAAATGCCTTGCTTGTCATGATGCACTTATGCAAACTACAATATAAATTCAGTTCCTGGCAGAATGATTAATGAATTTACATCAACCCTCAGGGAATGTTGTGGCAAAGGGGTTAAAAGTGTCTTTAGTTTGCCATACAGAGAATAATTACTCTCATGCTTTCATGATTCAGCCTGGACCTTAGAAAGTCAAAGGATAGCATAGCCCAGGTGTCTCAAAGAACTTCTATGTACAACCAGTTTGAAAACGAGACTCCCTGAAGTCAACTGTTTCAAATTATGGCAGCATCAGTCTAACAATTATGGAAAGAATAAAAGGAATTTGCCTAAACGTCCAGTGATGAATTTAACAGGCATGTGGAATAAGTCAATCTGGGAAACATGGATTGGAGGTAGAAATAATTAGGTATTATCATTCTATGTATACTTCTGATTGTCAACCTTGAGATTTGCCTTTTGACTTACCATGGTAAGATAAATATACTTCTGGAAACATGAACATTTTTTCAGCATTTACAACAGAATCTTAAATGTATAGTGATGCCTAGAAAATTCACTCAATATCACTATAAAAAGGAAAATTCTTACTAGGTTTTTTCTTTATATAGTGTTCTTGTCATTAAAATTTCTCCCTCACTTAGGTGATGGGAAACTTTTTAAAAGTTTCATGTCAGTCCATCATCAAGGATCTTTTACATTTTCAGTGAATTTTATTCTCCCCAAGAAGTTGTTACCTAAAGTGCAAAATGACTTATTAGAGTTTCATCAGTAACAGTCCTTAGATGATTAAACTCACCAAGTATACATTGGTCATCTGTCAAATTTACTGCTTATTAAAATAGAGATTTTTTTTCCCAAAAAGGGTATTTATGAAAAAATATGCCAGCTAAGGAGAGAAGAGTAAGACCTAAACTGAAATAGGTTGCCAAAACAACCAATACATAGACAGCAAAAATAAAATTACATCATTGCATTGGCATACATTCTTTTTTCTTATGTTGCTCTTCAAAAAACTTGAATGTATCAGGAAGGATCAACACAATCGTGCATCTCATCACCTCTTTATAAACAAGGAAATGTGTAAAAAAAGTCCTGAGACCTGAGAGGTTTATGTGGCTTTTCTTATAATATGTTTAGTTTAATTCACTTGTTTCAGGCATTGTGAGAAATACTAGGAAAGTAAGATGAATGAACATAGTTTTTGCTGAAAGAAATTTAGTAGAGATTACACACACACACACACACACACACACACACACACACACGAGCACAATTCCTGATGAATGTACAAGTTACTAACAACACGTAGTCTGAGATATTGGTCCAGGAAAGGTCATTGAAAGAGCTAATTCTTAAAGGGCAAATTTTAATAAATACACTGAAACAAGAGGAAGAGAATTTTTATAGTTCATAATTACGACATTATCAGTTGTAATATTATATTCATACTTTTATTTCCATCTTAAAAACAATTTTGAGCCATTGTTTGAATCTTATAATGTTAGAGATCTAAGAAGAATTCAAAAAGCAAATAATGTGCAATTAACAATTATTGATATTAATAATAAAATTATATAGAAGTAAGAAGTATCTTGGCCAGTATCAACAGTGCTATGAAGGCTAGCCAAATTTTAGCCAAATCATATTTAATTTTAATTACTATGGAGAGTTAAATGCACAGTTAATTTCACATTTTGAATGTGTGAAATGTATATACATGCTTTTCTACTGCTTTTGCCTTTGAAAATAGCAATGTTCACAGACATTAGGGACATCCATTAGTTTTGTTGTTGTTGTTAGGTGCCTTCAAGTAGGTGCAAAACATTATTATTACTACTTCTCTGATATTCATAGGGTTTTCAATGGCTGATTATCTTTTGGGAATGGGTTGCTGGGTCCTTCTCCCAAGTGTTCTGCACCTGGTGTTCCCAGGTGGTCTCCCATCCAAGTACTAACCAGGCCCACCCTGTTTAGTTTCCAAGATTTGATGGGATCTGATGCCACAATGCTATGGCTGTAGGCATTCCATTGGTTTATAGACCACATTTTGAAAGATGATAGACATTTGCATTATAAAAATACACATATACTCATAAACATATATTAATTCATTGGGGTTAAACAACATATTTTAAAAACTGATTATTAATCTATTCATTAACAATAAAGACATATATAAATAGATGGTACAACTCAGTTTGGTACACTTTTGTATCTATAAGCATATTATTTCTGTCATTTATGATTATTATATCATTTTGTCTATAGAAATTCAATATTGTTAACCATTACTTCTACAAATAAAAATGTGACTCACTGAAAGTGTAAATTGCATATGATTGTTTCCTCTGTAATACAGAATCTTATCAGGTATATGATAATCACTTTCAAAGAAATTTCATAGGAATCATATTACTTTATTTAGGTTTGTGAAAAAAGATTTCTTTTAAGATTTCTTGCACATATTATGTACTATTTCTCTTTATGTTTAAGAAGTACATATCCTATCTTTCCAGGTAAATGCCTGAACACATCCTGAACACTGATGGGAAGATTTGAGCCAAGTCCTCTTTTACTAGATCTAATTACATTCTTATTCCCAGACTCAATTCAACTTTCACAAATCAATGGGAAAATTATTTGGAATTGTTTAATTATTTTGAATGGAAAATATGTGTGTGTATGTGTGTGTTTGTGTGTGGAAGAGTAGTTTCTTGTGCTTTTCGGTAAAGTTTTACTAGAATATGAAATGTATTAATTAAGAAAAACAATTTCTTAATACGTCAAATAAATTTCCTTTAATTACAAACTTAAATCGCTGGTAATTAAGAAAAAGAAATTTTATGCATTAAACATTTTTAATTGTGATTTGTAAAGAGTTGACAAATATATTAAAAAGGAAATAAAAACAGCCTATATTGAATATTTTAAAAGGTTTAAGAATAAAAGAAAAAGATGCAAGCAAGTTCTAATTTAAACAGCATGTATTCTTCTCTCTCAAAGCATAACTCCAACTCTATGTTCGTCTTTATTTTCATTATTGATATCTACTACCATCTATGAATTTGATTGTCTTGCGTACTACTTTTTTGAAAACTTTCAAACATTTGCTGAATTTCATGTTGTCTGATCGATAGTTTTTCATGTTATTATTGCTATACAAATTCCTATCTTTCTGAAAGTGTTTTGAATTTTGTCTCAGATTAAATGATAAGCAAAGAATAATTAAGTGTATAAAGTTATAAAAGATGTCAAGTTAATTCTGTGCTGAAAGATATTTTGGGAAAATAGAAAAATGAGATAAGAAAAAAGAGATAGAACTTGTACCTTTCTAGCCATTTATTTATGCTATGATTATTTTCCATAGCAAAGATATTAGAAAGATATTTCTCTATGTCTTGTCCTGACAAGACTGAATTCAAAAACATTTTGGATAGGAAGCATTCCTAAGGATCATCTATTATTTTTATTGTTAGGTGCCATCAAGTCGGGTCCAACTCATAGCAACCATATGTACAACAGAATGAAACACTCCCTGACACTGTGTCACACCCAGCACTATATTAATGCTTCTCTGCTTGTCTTAGGGTTTTCAATGTCTGATTGTTTCTGGTGTTGGCTGCCGTGCCCTTCTCCAATTTTCGCAGTTCTGGTGATCCAACCCAGAACCTCAGAGTCCTCAGAGCAGTCTCTACCAACTGAGCTAAACCCCAGCCCAAAGATCATCTAGTCAGATAGATAAAAATAATTAAAAGGAGGCAAATCTGATGTTCATGAGGAAGATCTCATGTAGGTAGAGGAAAAATTATTTATGTCAACATTTGTTCACTGTTCATGACAACAACAAAGGCAACACAAAAATATTTATGTTGTAGGTGCCGTCAAGTCGGTACCTGACTCACAGCGACCCTCACAGGGTTTTCAATGGCTGTTTTAGGATTGCCTCGGGAGTGGATTGTCAAGTCCTTCTGCAGTGCTGGGAATCAAACTCAGGACCTCAGAGACTGCAGCACAGTGCTCTGCCAGCAGTGCTCTGCCAACTGAGCTAAATCCCAGCCCCAAAATATTTATAGCATTTTTGTTATTGTTAGGTGCCGTCAACTTGGTATCCGACTCATAGCGACCCTCTGTACAATAGGGGAAACACTATTGTCAGTGCTTCTCTGCTGTTCATAGGGTTTTCAATGGCAGATTGAATTTTGGGAGGGGGTTGCCAGGTCGTTCTCCCAAGCCTACGGCTTCTGGTGTTCCCAGGTGGTCTCCCATCCAGGTACTAACCAGGCCCGATCCTGCTTAGCTTCCGAGATCTGACGGGATCAGATGCCACAGGGCTACAGCTGCAGGCTTATAGCATTATACATTTTCTATTTATTTATTTTTCAACAAGCTAAAGACCACGTTCCATGGTAGAGCACATCAGGCCTTCTTTACCTCCTTCCCATACATTTTTGGCCCATTATTGACTATTCTCTCCTTTAAATCTTATGTTTCATGAATATTTTTATTTCCCACAATAGGAGTAGGCTTCTAAGACACTGTGTGTTTTTCATGCTATTTCCTCTGTCCGGACTTATCTTCCCAGGTTTTCTCTATCCGGAAAATGGCTTCATTCTCACACATCACCTCCACAGGCGGGGTCAAAGTCTTTTTAGGTGTTCTCACAGAAGTGCTCTTTTCTCCCTGAGCCTATAATTTCTCTGATGAAAAGTCAAGTACCTCACTTCATCTTCAGATTCTCAGCATTTAGAAGGGTCTTATAAATATCATGTCCTTAATGTTTTTGATTAAGGAGAATCAACACTGTGAAGTCACTTTAGTAATTAACATTCAAAGTTTTCATTTTATATGAGAAATAACATAATTCATTCCTATGCTTGAAACTGAAAGGTAGTAGCCTGGCTACTGGCGCTGTGGCCCATGCCTCTAATTCAAGCAACTCAGGAGATGGAGGCCAGAAACAGTCTGTGTAATTTAGGGAGACTCTGTCACAAAATACAACCAGAAAAGTAGGGTAGGGCTATGGCTTAGTGGTTGAGTATTGCAAAGAGCATTGAGTGCAGCCCTGGGTTCATTTCCCAGTACCACCACCAGAAAAAGGAAGGAAGAAAGAAAGAAAAAGAAAAAGAAAGAAAGAAAGAAACAAAGCAAGCAAGCAAGCAAGAAAGAAAGAAAGAGAGGGAGGGAGGGAAGAAAGAAAGAAAAGAAAGAAATTGAAAGACAGTATAGTCTAAAATTTCTTTTATGTGGGATATTCTGAACAGACTTCTGTAGAGCTCATATTTTCAAAAACTTCCATGTGTATTGATATGCACGAGACCATTTTCTCCTCTTTCCAACCACATGAAACATATAGAACTTGATGTAAATTTGTTAATACTTTCAAAGTAGTAACCTCCTCAAGAATTTCATTAAAAGATTGTCTTTGTATTTAAATATAATACTTCACACAGTTAACAAGATTTATTATGCTATTTATTATAATGAATAATGCTGAACAAGTATCTAAAGGCAATATACTTGAAAATTTTCAATTTTGCAAAGGTGTAGAAGACATAGTAGTAAATAGTCTGAAAGCTGATAAAATGTGATTAATAGATGGTGCACTGGTTATTACCTTGGTTTACTGTATAATTACTTTGGCACGTTTTTGATACCTATTCATATAGGGATTTTATTTGTTACTGCATTGAAATTTCTCTCCTGCATTGGTAAATGAGTCAATGAAGGATTTTTAAAAAACAGTGCCATTGCCATGGGAATAAGTTTCCAAATTACTATTGTCTATGTATGCTAAATTTACCATGGGCCATATACTTGGGAGATGGCTTTCAGAGTCTGAGGCCACTCTGATTGCATTTTGTTATTTCATGGATGCTATAGCTTGCATGGGGCTGGGCTTTATCTCAGTGGGCAGAGCGCTGCACTGCAGTCTCTGAGGTCCCAAGTTCAATTCCCAGCACCACAAAAGTGGGAGAAGGACCTGGCAATCCACTCCCAAGGCAATCCCGAAACAGTCAGCCATTGAAAACCCTATGAGGGTCGCTATGAGTCGGACACGACTCGACGGCACCTAACAACAACAACAACATAGCTTGGATACGAAGTATGCCCCCAAATGTTCATGTGCTAAAAGCTTGGTCGCCAGCTGGTGGATTCAATCATTGAGAGGTATTTGGATTACAAAGGCTCTGACTTCATCAGTGAGTTAATCCACTGAATAATTCATAATTGGGAGGTGGTGAGATGGGGTCTGGTTGGAGAAAGTAGGTCACTAAGGCTGTGCATTTGAAGAGTATCTTGTCCTTGGCCACTTCCAGTTTCACTCTGCTTATCAGTGGCCATGCGGTGAGCACCTGTGCTTCACTATGTCCTTCTGCCTTGATTTTCTGCCTCGTCACAAGCCCAGAGACAATGGAGACATCCAACCACAGACTGTAAGCTCTGAAATCATGAGCCAAAATAAATCTTTCCACTTTTAAACTATTTCTCTCAGGAATTTGTGACTAACACAATGGAGATTGTTTCTTGTACTTTGTTTTCTATTAGAAAGCATACTTCTTCCTAAAAGACTGATGGAAAGCATTTGAATGGTAATCCAAATATTTTTCTGGCTTTCAAATATTTTTCTGGCTTACATTCTGGCTTAGAGAAAGCTTCTTATTTTACTATACATTTAGAAAGCATCCAGCATATTTTCTATACTGTCAATACAATCTTTGAGGCCATCTGCAGTTTGCAAAAAATTTATGATGTAGTAGCTTAAATTGATGGGATAATGAGCTGCTGACAGACATGTTTTTCTAAATTGATATTTGAGGGTGGTGCAGCCAAGGTACTTGGCATCAAATAGCAAAGGAAATGAGGATTGTGTATCTACAGAACACTGCTCTATAATCCAATGCAAGCTAAAAATGCTTAAAATCTAAAATTTTACTAGTGCTCTTAAGTTCTATCTTATGATCTTTGGTAAAATGTTAACATTAACCACTAGAAACACTACAGTCACTTTCATCTCTGTAAGTTCAGACATTTCAATTCTTGACAAGTCCTTTTGAGAAAGTAAGTGTCATTATAAATAGGTAGCCTTTAGAACAACTTACACATATTGATTTGTCAAACCCTCAGATGTAAAGAACTTCAAACAAACACAAAAGCAAAATAATCAGTTGGAAAATAATATGGGAGAAAAATAGTTGTAGGGACTGTTTAACTTCAAATCAGTAGCAGGATTCAGGCTGTTTGTATTTTGATTTCATTTACTAAATTTACTAAGAGACTCTCCTATTGTATATACATGAAAGCAGACACATACACACTCATATGTAATACCTCAAAAGTGAATATTTTCATTTGCAAACACATAAAACATTTAGTGCTCCTCCTCAACAATGGTACTTGGGGATTGAACCCAAGACCTCACACATGCTTTGCAAGCTCTCTACAACTAAGCTGCACCTCTAGCCCCTCTTACTTTTTATCTTGAGACAGGATCATGCTAAATTATGCAGGCTGCCTTTGATCATGAGATACTACTGTTTCTGCCTCCTGAGTTACTGGGATTACAGGCCAGGCATGCATATACCACTGCACCTAGATTTAGTGTTGGTTCTTTCTTTGTTTTTATTTCCATTCTTTAATTTGAGGATAAATAATGATAGTATTTGTCTAAGAGTGTGGATAAAAGATCTCTGCACAAATGTTAGTATTTTTTTTGAAGAAAATATTTTTTTTTCTCAGTGCTAGGGGATTGAGTCCAGGCCTTTCTGCATGCTAGGCAAGTGCTTTACCACTGAGCTGCACCTTCATCCCCCCATCTCCTTTATTTTAAGACACAGTTTGCTAAATTGCACAGGCTACCTCTGGTCTTGAATCTGAGATCCTCCTGCCTTAGTCTTCCAAGTCACCATGACACTTTTTTTTTTTTGCACTACAGAAACTAAACTTGTATTCTTACTTTTCTTTTAGTAATTAATTGATCATTGCTATTGGATATTTAATTGCCTTAATCAATAGATTCTTATTTGGTCTGACTATGTAGAGCCCCACTCTGGAATGAGTTATAATTGCTGGCTTTGAGGCAGAGTTTTGCTAGCCCTGCATGTGAGTGTTCTTTCTCCCTAGAGACCCATGAATTGCAGTTCAGGCCAGAGACTCTGTTGACATTAACTCAGACCTTAGGGGACCTGGACAGGTGTTCTGGATGCCAACCTAAAGCTTCATTAACCTTCCACTTTCAGAGTTCCAATTTCCTGGTGTAAAAATATTCATTGTTGTTTATGTTGCTCCTATCCTCTATACACACACACACACACACACACACACACACACACACAGTGACTGGGTCTGTGATTTCCATATGATCTTTCAGTAAGACAATGTGTTTTAAATCTAGATATTGTTGAAGAGAGCACTTTTTTCTATATGGAAAGTATTTTAATTGGTTGTAAATGTATTGCTTGTCAGCAAACAAGTCCAAATAGCACACCAACTGCTTAATGGAAACCAAAATACTATAACAACAACCTAGGGATGAATTAAGTAAATTAGAAATGTTAGTATTATACTAAATTTATTTAAACTGTGTAGCTCATTTCTTCTTTGCACATTTTAGTTTCACAAACACATAGACTATCACCTCAGTATTCCCATATCCACTCAGCTCTGACTCTTCTAACTTGAATATCATTCCCAGGGATGCCATATATTATGTACGAGTCCTGATGACCACTGAATACAACACTTGCAATTACCATGCAGAGTACTCAGGCCTGAAGCCATGTGACTGAGTTCAAATTCAAGTTTCTTTAAAACTCAACATCAGTTTAGGTTTTATAAAAATCAAAGCAACTTATAAAGAGGCCATATATCACAAATACTTGTTCTGGATTTGAGCTCTTAAAAAGGCATGCAGCCAGGATTGATGTTGCATGGCTGAAATTCCAGTGCTGACAAGGCAGAGGCAGGAAGATCATGGATTCAGGATCAATTTGGGGTACATAAACAAACTTGTCACAGGAAAGAGAGAGAGAGAGAGAGAGAGAGAGGAATGCACACACACACACACACACACACACACACACACACAGAAGTGAAAGTGTTATTTTGTTAGCCTTTGATTGATTCTGACAAATGTAATTCAGATGGAAAATTGAAAAAAATATTAAATTAAATAAGTGAAGTCCTTCAATCTAAATGAATGTGAAACTTAAAAGAAGGACTAGCTAGGGATTTAAAAAAAATACAGTGATAAGTAGTAGAGCATTCAAAGAAAATCAAGTTCATCAAGCACTTTATATTAGGTACTATTGTCAGCCCTTGAGGTAACAACATGAGCCAAATAGGGACTATCCCTGTTCTCACGGAACTTTCCCTTTAGTGGGAGAGATAGGCAGCAAAAATGATTTATGTAATCTAATTCTAGATAGTGACAAACTCCAGAAAGAAAAACAGCAACCATCAAGCCTCATTTGAGTGAGGATCTCTCAGCTTGGGACTGTGGCTTCTCTGCATCCACTACCTGCGAGGCCTGTGGGAGCCAACTGGGCACTCATGCCTGCTTCACCCAGAAGTGGAGGTGGTTAAGGCCTCCTGGAGAAACCTTGAGTAAGGGAGACAGGAGCTCGTGATGAATGTACCTCTTTTCTCCCTGAGCCAAATCCTGAGGTGTCTCCTACTTGGTTCCACCAATATTCCAGGCGGACTTTAGCCCAGCGGTCCTCCAGCTGTCCTCAGTAACTATAGGCCTTCCCTGCATCCCTGGACCTTTTTCCCCAAACCCCAAATCCTGTTTCTTCAAATCGCTTCCTTAAGAAAACATCAGCATTTCAGTCATTGTTTCAGACTCTGTTTTCCTGGGGGAACCTTATCTAAGATAGTAAGTGAAAAGATTTAAAGTATATTTGTGTAAAATAGAATACCCTAGATGACACCAGTCAACTGAAGAACTACTGTATTATCAATAATTCATGGCTACCTCTGTGTGCTCCCATCCCTCGTCTATCTCTCTCCTCAATCCTTGCACTCTCCCCAGCCAGGGAGCCACAGACACAACTTTGCTTTTATCATTCCCATAATTTGATTCTTAAAAGTTTTCTTGTGTATATATATATATATATATAGATAGATAGATAGATAGATAGATCTAAATGATATATGTACATGTTATATGAGTTACAATACACAATGGAAATTTATTTCCTCACAGTCTGGAGGCTGAAGTTCAAAATTAAGCTGCCGTCATGGCCAGGTTTCAGTGAGAGCTGTCTTTCTAATTTATAGATGACCACCTTCTCTGTGGTTTCTCCTGCTTTTGAGTTTTACAAAATGATGCTGTAAGTATAATTATATGCAATTCATGTGTTTTACTCCAACTTATGTTTCTAAATTCGCTCATTATGTGAATTTGTAGTTTCAAATCTGCATAGTACTGTAATTTACATCACAATTTGTTCATTTTCTCTCTTGTTTATACGTGTTTAGGTGTTCTCCATTGTTTTGCTATTTGGGATAGCATGCTCTGAACATTTTTTGTACATATGTCTTGGTGCACACATGTAAGAGCTTCTATAGGACTGTACTATCAGCTACACTAGTGCCTTGTCACCTGTGGGTAGTCCAAATCAAGATGTATTGTAAAGTATAAAATATGTACCGTATTTCAAGGATTTAGTGTGAAAAAGAACAAAGTTATCTTTTGAATAATTTAAAAATAACAATTATATATTGATGTACTATTAGTTTGGATATACTGTGTTAGCTAAAATATGTTACTAAAATTAGTTTCATGTGTTTCTGTTTGCTTTTTTAACATGGCTGCCAGGAACTTCAGGATGACTTACTTGGCTTGCACTCTGTGTCTGTGGAATAGCATTCATCTAGGGCACTACTACTTACAGTGCAACCCTACGTGATGACAGCTATGCCACCAGGGTATACAGGATGTCCAGATCCTTCTCAAGCTATCTCAATGCCTTGCAGCAAACCAGAATGCATAAGGAAAGAAAGAAAAAGGCAAAGGAAAGCAGAGCAAAGGAAAACTCATATAATGCAAAAAGTAAAAAGAGATGGGGAGTACAACAAAGTAGAGCACCATTCTGGGTAAAAATCTTCCAAAACATAAAATAATTGTTTAGATAGAAAGGTTAATAAAAGAAATGGAAGTATATAAAAGGGGATAATTATAAATTTCAGGTAAGACAAACATGGCAGAAGAAGAACTGACATTATAGTCACTCTGGCTATTGAATGAAAAATATGTACAATTATGAAAAATAACAGTGGGGAGGAGATTATACACTATTATAAGGGGAAACATCAAGGAGACCATCTAAACCTGAGGAAATATGAAATAACAAGTTAACTCATTACCTGAAGATACAGAGGGACATTGTAAAAAAGAAATTAAAATATGAAAAATATATTTGTTCAGTATTGAAGGAGGAGGGCTGATGTCTGATAAAAAGGAGATAAATGTCCATCTGTCACGGTAAAATATAGTCAATAATTAAAATGATGGACAGAAACACAGCAATAGAAGAATAGTATTTTCTAGAAGAAAGAGGTAAAGGAATTAAAGTCTTTTCTTCTGATGAAAAGATTTAGAGTAGAAAAAGACCAGGAGGATCATTGCTTCTAATTCATTTATATATATCTTTCATAAAAATAGAATATAAAAAATTATAAAATAATATCTAGATCTAAAATATCTAGAAACTTAGAAATAGTCATGTGCTACATATAGTATATAATTGTAACTTATTTACATATAGACACATGCTATATGAATATATAGTACCCACAATTTAGCCAATTATATTAATTTTTATGGACATATATTTGTAACTTTTCTCAGGACACTCTTAGTTTTATATTTTAAGATAATTGTTATGATACATAGTGATATTCCATGTTCTATCTTGAAAGTTTGAATGTATATTTTGATGTTCTCTGTATGTTTTTATTGACCTTTCTATAACAGGAAAAGTCTTTATAGCAGATACTGTACTTTTATACCGAAGAATTCTCAAAAAGTATTATGATCTATCTTGGACAGTGTCATGGAATGCAAGACAAAAGAGCATTTAAAGATAACATAAATACACACAAATGAAATACATTTCCCATGAAAAAAAATGGAGATGTGCTTAAATGGTTGTGATAAAAAAAGAGATTTAGTTAATTAACTGATTTCATAATGTATTCCCCTCCGAAAAGACAGCAGTTACTTTAAAAATTAGAAATATCTCATAACTTCCATCATTTTTCCAATGTTTGTTTCTGGTGTTTTACTTCACTATTTTTTGTGATGATTTATGAATGTATGCCCTACGTAAACATAGCCCAAGGCCCTCATATATCATTGAGATTTGAAAAACCTTACCAGGAAAATTCTTGTTTTGAGATTTATGGCAGTGGATAATTGCTTTTTCTTGAGTTAGCATGTTATTATGTAGATTATTTTAGTTTGATCCTATTCAAAACTGGAAAATGTGATAAGCCAGACCACAATTCTTATGACTAGACAATTTAATTTTGAGCTCTTTATACCAACAAGTTAGACTAACTTTCATTCAAATCTAGATAAAAGTTTTGGTTGTCTGTGGGTCTAAATTATTGGGGGTAAGTTAGTAAGCATACAACAGCCTGACTGTGATGTGCTGGTCCACAGGGAACAGTCTCATACCGTACTAGCTGATTTTAAAGTCTAGGTCATTCTTACTACCAATCTTTTTTCTTTCCCTCCAATAGTGGAGGATTGAATCTGTGACCTCCTACATGCTAGGTAAGTGCTCCATTGCTAGGCTGTACCTCCAGCCCCTTTTTATATATTTTTATTTTGAGAAAGGGTCTCATTAAGTTTTGCATGTTGCCTCTGGCCTTGAACTCACAATACTCTTGCTTCAGAGTTTCCCCATTCACTGGGATTATGGATGTGCACCACTACCAATATTAAAAACAGTAAATACAATCCATGGAATTATTTGCCAGTAATTCATATATGACTATAATTTTAACAAAAGCAAGCAGTTGTCAAGTTGTTGATCTGACCTAATGTCTATAATAAAGAGTAGCAACCATGAATCATGGACTTCTTAGGACTTGGCATCACTCTCTTTCAGGCAGCTTTGGTTCTACTGTTGATTTTGACTGAGGTTGACAACTATATATATTCTTCTTGAGTCCCAATGTCAGCCCTGAGTCTATTCATGAAGCATCTCAATTAGATACCAGTAAGTCTCTGACCAAGTTTTGATCAACATGAATATTTACAGCCACATTTTTTTGGAATGACATCCTTTGGTAGCACTATAGAAATTTAGATATAGAAGAAAGCTATATCATTTATATAAACTGTTTCATCTGTTTTTTAGAAGACTACTCTAAAATAGCCTGTAGCTATGTAACACTGTGGCATCTGATCTTGTCAGATCTCAGAAGCTAAGCAGGGTTGGGCCTGGTTAGTACTTGGATGGGAAACCACCTGGGAACATCAGATACTGTAGGCTTGGGAAAAAGATCTGGCAACCCATTCCCAAAAATCAATCCACCATTGAAAACCCTATGAATAGCAGAGATGGACTGGCAATAGTGTTTTGCTTGTTGTATGTAGGGCTGCAATGAGTCAGACACTGACTCGATGGCACCTAACAACAACAACAAAAATCTAAAATACAAATTAAGAAAGTTGCTAATCATCTTAGAAACAATGGTTTGAAACTCCAAATATGCTTGTCTGATAAAATATATGCACTTCTTTTTCAACTTAAGAGCTTCAGGCAAATTCTGAATCTAAAAGCAGACACGTCTATCAATTGAGGAAAAAATAAAACTAAACTAAAAGCCCAGTTTTTCAATTTAAGGAACTGAGGGACTACTGAGTCATCACTAAACTGACTTACTTGGATTATAGATGAGCTGTTCATTGACTAAGTGGTTCTTTTCAGCTATGTAGATAGCTCCAGACATATCTGGTTTATAAAACAATAGACTCCTTAGTGTGGGGAAAACAGCTGCAAAGGCTGTTCAAGAGATGGCAAGTATTCTATATTGTTTAAACATTCAAGTTCTACAAAAAAAAAGACAATGTTTTCTTGTTTATAATAAATTATGAAACAATTACTATTCCAAGCCATTCTCTGGAATAAAAGATAATAGGAATCTGTAGATTTTCAACAAGATTTTTCATTCATTAAGTAGAAGCAGGACACTAGCTATAGTGATGTATATCACTGAATTTCTTTTAAAATTGAATTTTGCAGTTTTGGTCTATAATCTTTTAGCTCAGTTTGTCACCCAGTTAGACAGACACGGTTATTTTACTTCTGAATCCTTTAACATTATGAATAAATATTAGATTACGTCAACTTTAGAACATGAACAAACTTTAAATTTTAATGTTCCACTGGCTATCAGAAGTTCAATGAATAAAAATTCATTTTGAATTAATTATTCACTTTAAATGTCTCCTTTGAATGTAAAAAGAAGCTTAATGTCTCAAACTAATACAATATGATGCACATGCTATTAGATATGTGAAATCTGCTCTTTTAAGAAAAATTAAGATAATATCTCAACTGATGTTGCAAATTAAAATTATTTTATTTATCTCTATTTCTAGATACCTTGGCAAGTAAATTGTCAAGTAAAGAAGGAAAATAGTATTAAGTGAACTATGTTATATAAGTGTGGTCCCTATAATAAAATAAAAGTAAATAAGCTTTAGAAATTGATCAAATTCCCTTTAACAGTTTCTTAAATGGGAAAATGTAAAACTCTCCTAACCAAATCACTTGATGGTAGAAAATGGTTTTTTTTCATCCTCTCTCTCTCTCTCTCTCTCTCTCTTCCTCCGTGTGTGTGTGTGTGTGTGTGTGTGTGTGTGTGTGCATGTGTGTGTGTCTTCCCACTTCTTCCTTTGGTTTGTTTGTTCTCTGAGTTGCTCATAAACCTAGTTATAGTTATCTTCTTTCCTTTTCTTCTAGCAGAGATAGACATTCTCTTGGCCTGATTTTTCCACAAGGACGACCTACATGTCTTTAGGCATGGAATTGACTCTAGATCTGCTCTAAGCCTTATTGCAGGATAGTTTCTCTACCACTCACTATGACCTGCCTCTTCATCCTCTGTGACTAATTGAAAGCATCAGGTCCTGTTTCCTAAGGCTGTTGGTAGGCCCTGCACTTGATTTATTGCCTCCAAAGCTTTGCCTTGTTTTTCTCTTTCTGTTTTGTAAGATGTAACAAAATGCCTTTAACTATTTTACTTTCTCTGTAAGCACTATTTGGCACCAAAAATTTAGGTATCATAAAAGCAGCATATACCAAAGGAGGTCTAAGTTCTTTATTAAATATGATTGTCCAAAATAACACATCAGACTAATTCATGTCAGTCACAATAAACATGACATGCTATGAATATGTTGATGTTTACAAGCTCACGGAAACAACTCAGAAACCATATCTAAATTGGAATTATGGCCACCATATTCAATTTAATCAGCAAAAAAGTCTGTACATGTTTTGAGTCAATGCATGGACTACTGTTTGATATTAATTTACATATTTAATTGAAACTTGTAAAATCAAAGCTGTTTAAAATGAAAAACCTCAATATTTGAAGATAACAAGAATAAAAAAAAGGTAATTTTGAGCAGCAAGCAAAGCCTCATTTTGGGCACAGAAGAAAGAGTATTATAAGAGATGAAGGCTCTGGACTTCAAAAAGATTGAAGACTAACCTAGAAGACATTATAAGCATGCAAATCCACAGCAGTAGCAAAGACAAAGGCAGTGTGAGACA
The DNA here is from genome assembly GCA_007922755.1 of Pedetes capensis. NCBI lineage: Eukaryota > Metazoa > Chordata > Mammalia > Rodentia > Pedetidae > Pedetes > Pedetes capensis. The sequence continues at coordinate 32,317 of VMDO01014069.1, read as the reverse complement.
GAAGAAGGAACCAAGGGGGAAATGCTGGTCCTAAACCAAGCACTCAGCATCAGAGAGAACAGAAAAGTTTGATAGAAATTAAAGTTTCACTGGACACCTAACCAAACCAAACCAAATAAAAAAAACCCTATGCACGATACATTAAAGAAAGTGGTTAAGTCTCTGATTAGGGGGGGTATAGACGGTTAAAGTGAGAGAGAGAGCCAGAGAGAGGCAATATAGGGCATGAGCTCAAATACAAAGTCTTCTTTGTTCCTTATTCTAAACCCATACTCCCATATTACCCTGGTTAAGATTAATCCAGAAGTAACTATCAGGATGCTCCACGCAGGGTAATACTCTCTCTATCAGACTCACAAATGTCTAGGGCTTGTCAGGTAGATCCAGATCTCAGGAACTCACAGCCCCACAAACAGCTCTCCACATGTAGGAAATTCCCAAAACATTCAAGGAAGAACATAAGCCCAAGAATAGCATTTTGTTGTTGTTGTTGTTGCTGTTAGGGACTGTCCAGTCCACTCACAGTGACCCTAGGTACAAAAAGTCAAAACACTCCCTGATACTCCCTGTGCCATGTGTAGCACTACGTCAGTGCTTCTTTGCTCTTCAGAGGGTTTTCAATGGTTGATTGTTTTCAGGATTGCTTTGGGAATGGATTGCCGCATCCTTTTCCTATTTTTGTGGTGCTGGGGATCAAAACCAGGACCTCATAGAATTCAGAGCAGCACTCTACTAATTGAGCTAAACCTCAGCCTCATTTTGTTATGTGAGCATTATGGATGATGGAAATTGGTTATTTGTAATGCAGAGGTACTTTAGAATTCTCAGAGGTGCTGAAGCTTTTTAAAAATTTCCAATTCCCGGATCACTAATTTAATCAGAATCCCTTATGGTGACTCCAGCATTGATATTTCTTAAGTAGTCCCTCAATGATTACAATATACAGCAAAAGTAGAGAATCGTTGGTACGAAGGCATTTATAGGAATACTTAAGAGGTACTTGAGAAAGATTAAAAAAAGAAAAAGATACCCAAATAGGAAAGAAAGAGCCAACTGAACTGGACTAAGTTGAAGAACATTCTTGTTATGTTCTATTCTCTTTCTCAAACTGCCCTCATAAGGGCCAATGTATGAGTTGCCAACAGAGTAGCCTTAGAATGATGTGACCTCCTCCATCACAATCATGAACTTTGGTTGGTATTTGCTGACTGCTCACAGGCTCAGGGCTCTTAGAGTTACACACACACATGAAAGTACAAAATATGATGGCAGACATAAGTATATAGTTAAGAAATGGGTAAGATTAAATATAAGTGGGGAGCTGAGCATGGTGACACACACTTGGAATCCCAGCCACTTAAGAGGTTGAGGTAGGAGGATCACAGGTTCAAGGCCAGAGGCATCCTGGTAACCTAGTGAGACCCAGTCTCAATTTAAAAAGTAAAAAATGGTCTGGGGTGCCCAGTGGAAGAGTGATTGCAAAGTATGTATGGGTCCCTTAGTTCAGCACTTAATACTGCAAAAAAAGAACATATACATATACATATATATGGAAAAATAGTCAAAAGATAAATTTTCTTAAATCTAAAAAGCCATGGTATGTCATTTCTAAGAAAAATATTTTAAAACACAAGAATGAGAAAGTTTGAAATTCAAAGACCGAAAATATGTGTTAGAAATGCAAGAAATCTAAAGAGTTAATGTTGCAATCTTAACATAATGGAAAATAGACTTTTAAATGAGAAAATATTGTAAGGACAATATGGATAATGGAAAATGTTAAAATGTACAGTATATCAAAAAGATATAACAACCAAAATATGTAAGTACATACTAATGTAGACTTAGTTTTGATTTAATTGATCAGTAATGTAATCTGGGCATCCTCATATTTTAAAAGCTTACGAAGTGATTTATTTTTATCTAGTTGAAAATCACTACTTTACATAGTCTCTAAGCAATAAGTAAAATATAGTAGAAATAAAAAGTAACAAAACTATAAATTATCTAGAAACTAGCTTCATGCAAAATGCACATGGCCTTTATGACTAAAACTTAAAATCCTGATGAAAGGTCATTAAAGACATGAAAAAGTGATGTAATATGTTAATAGATGGACAACTTAGCATTATAATGTAATGTGGCCAATTTCTATGTAAATAATCTGTACAACCCATACAATTCCAAATCAATACCTAAGTGGAACTTTGGAGGAAGATGAGTATATACTGAAGAATAATTTCATGAATTGATTGATCATTTCCATAAAAAAGATTAAAAGCATGTCCCCACCAGGCACAAAGACACATTACAAAGTTGTAGTAATCAAGAGTATGGCATTGGTGAAAGAACAGGGAAAAACAATACACTAATGAAAATATATACATAATATTTATAATATGTATATCATACTATATTATATATAATGCAAATGAATTGCATTTGCATTCAAATAAAATGTTGATAAATAAATGCTGATAATAAATGCTGAGGATATTAGGCAATTCAGAAAAATCATTTTCAAGCTGGGCACGGTGGCTCAGAGGTGGAGCCAGGAAGATTCATGAGTTTGAGGCCAGAGGCAGCCTGCCTAATTGAGGGAGACCTTTATTTCAAAATAAAAAAGTTGTAGAGTGCTTGCAAACCATGCTCAAGGCCCTAGATTCAACTACAGAGTATTGTAAAAATATCAGAAAAGAAAACTTTTCTGTACTCTAAATAATAGTATTCTCTAATATTCAGGCAATAATCATCATTGAATGCTAAATCATTAGGTGGTATGTTGACATAAACCTGACACGGAGTGAGCAAAGCTGATACCATCTGAAATAAAAAAATTGAATAAAACAAATCTTGGCAATACTAATTTTGACGGTTTATGTTGTTGTTGTTAGGTGCCCTCGAGTCGGTGTCTAATTCATAGCCACCCTATGTACAACAGATGAAACAATATTGTTCTCTATTCACGGTGTTTTCAGTGATAGAATGTTCTTTAGGGTAGCAGGTTGCCAAGTCCTTCTCCCAAGCCTACAGCACCTGGTGTTCCTACGCAGTCTCCCATCCAAGTACTAACCAGCCCGGACCCTGCTTAGCTTTGGAGATCTGACAGGATCTGATGCCACAGTGGTACAGCTGCAGGCTTGACTGTTTATACTTATATTGTTTTTCCCTCTGGGTATATTCAGTCATATATTCTATATGTCATATATTCTGTACATTTTTTTATTAACTCAGACATTGTGCTAGGCATTACCTAGCAGTAAACAACAGTAAAATTGTTCATTTTCAAAGGATAAGAGTAAGATGTTTATTTTTGTTTGTTTGTTTTTGTTTTCAGAGAACTCTAACTCAGAGTCTTGTCCCAGGAGATCAAATAACTCAGGTAGCTCTCTTTTATCTGTCCTGTTGTACACTTGATGCATACACATTTTCCTGTGGTGTTGGCATTTCTAGCCTAATCTTTCTACATGCTCAGCAAAAGAAAAACATTTCATTTAGTCCTTTTTCCCAAGTTACCAGTTACCTTTCTTTCCTCCACTCTTGGTGACTCCCACTTTAGCAATACTTTCTGGCTCTCAAGGCTTTCTTTTTCATGAAAATTATCTGCCCCAGGAACCCCGAAACTGCACAGGAGATAAAAAGCATCACTGTACCCGGCTAGGGACCTCAGGAAGTCTGGCAGTATTTATTCAAAAACATCAGAAGTTTGCAGTATGGGCTTCATTCTGGTAATGTGACCCAAATGAAGCTCATTATTTTTACCAAAGTGATGATTGATAAAAAAAAAAAAAAAAAAGAAAAGAAAGAGAGAGAAATAGTAACTGACTAAGTTTAAATTTGGCTTTCTTTTGGAATTACTATACAAAATACAATTTTATAGAAGAGAAATATTTAAACCACAGTTGCCAATAAAGTAAGAAATAGACATGGTATCAAATTCATGAGACGTCAAGGTTAATGGAAGTTCTAATTGGTTATAAAATTTGAAGTCCAACTTACACTGAATAAAATTGCATATTCTCAGCCAATTCTCAGCTCTCTGTTCTGGTAAAGGGATCAATGTTGAGGAGCTATTGCTGTTTTTGCTTTTCTTCTTCTTTTTTGTTTTTTCCTTTCTTTCTTTAAATGAAAGACGTAGCTGAGTTTTACACAAACTGGGATTGGTTTTTAAAACAAGATTTCAGCTTAAAACATCATGTGTGTGTTTCCTAAGTTCCTTTGGCAGGCCCAAGTGGCATCATAAATTTAATATACTGAAACTTGAGATTTTTCATGCAGGAAAGCAGGCCAGGATATGTCATTTCACCTAAAAAGTATATTATTCTTGGAGGTAAGAAATGTTTGTTCTGTAGCTACAATCATATTAAAATTTTCTTCATTTCAAAGTGTTCCTAGTGGGACAAATGATGAAACTCCACAGTGTTGGCAGACACTAAATAACCTCTCCTAGAATCTCTGTGGCCTGGATGTTAGTACAACTTGGTCCTGTTTCTCTTCATCTTTGATAGGAACTGGGAAGGAGGCTGTGACTCTGCTTTTGTCTCTTGTGATTCATATATCTGAAGCCTCCTTTCTTAAGAACAGTACTCTGAGGGATATAATTACATGAGTACTTTCTTCAGTAATCTGAGGACAACATTTGGCAAAGTTTAGCTAGTGCCTGATAAGAAACGCTACTATCATACCACTTAAGTACAACTCAAAAATATGTTTAAGAGGAATGCCATATCAGTAGTATTCCAAAAGAAAGCTCAAAATGATGACATGCAACTATAAAACAAAGGCTTAATTTCAGAGATAAAAGACTTAAAGAAAACAATACATGAAAATCTGCAAAGGAAAGAGTAGTCTTCTTTTTGTTTGATCTCCCAGTGTAGCACCCAGCAAGGTCTACCTCATTTTATCCTGGTTGAAGCCAATTTCATCAATTCTTCCAGTAGAGCTAAATCAGTCCTAGTGCAGTAAATGACAAACTTTGTATATGCCAAGTCCTTCTCTGTATATAATTAACTGTGTAATAGCTGAACTGGAAAAACTAAGGCAGAAGAATCCAGTGGCTCTCAAGAATACCACAGATCTGAGATTTGAAGGATTCCTATGCACACATGAAAGAAGCTATGCAGTTGACTATTTAGTACTATGAGTAACTCAGGAAAAGTGTTACAGTACAACTACCAATGACCTTGGTTTTATGTAAAGAGGCTTACAGTTCCTGGCACAAACATTTCTAAGCACAGATACAATCTTGATTATTTGTTATATGAATACAGAGAGGTTAAAGGTAACCTCGTGGCCCTTACTTCAATTTTCCCTAATACCAGTCCATGAAGAATCATATAATGACAAGATTTACTATTCCAGAGGTATGACTAGTTCCTTTTAAAGTGAAAAAAAGGTCTTAAAGCACAGAATCAAAACTATAGTGCAGATCTTTGGAACCATTTCTACTCTAACTCTCTTCCATTAAGAAGAAGACCTTGAAATCCAGAGAAGTTAAGTGAAAATACTAGCTAATGACTAGATTTCCTTTGTTCTAATCTGGCACTAGCCTATCAGAGTAATGAGAAAAATTTTCATCTTTAGTGAGAAAAAGCAGAGTAGATATTTATACTTATTGAACTCCAAAACTTGGTATTTCGGAGGAAATTTCTAGCAGCCCAAATACATCCTATTGTTGTTGTTAGGTGCCTTGGAATCAGTGTCTGATTCATAGTGACCCTACATACAACAGACCTAACACTATTGTCAGTCTTCTCTGCTATTCATAGGATTTTCAACAACTGATTGTTTTTTGGGAGTGGGTTGCCTGGTCCTTCTCCCACGCCTATACTATCTCGTGTTCCTAGGCGGTCTCCCATCCAAGTACTAACCAGGCCTGACTCTGCTTAGCTTCCAAGATCTGACAGGATCAGATGCCACAGTGGTATGGCTGTAGCAGAATACATCCTATACTGTCACCTAATCTTTACAATGGTCAGTCACAAGTTAGTGGTCTCACTTTCTTAATCCATCTGTTTGGACTATATGCTGGTTATAGAAGTAAAATATGTTCAAATATTGCAAGCTGGTTTAAAAAATGTCCATAACTCTTGGAAAATCTGGAGCAATAAGTGGAGGAACTTTGATATCATCCATAATCATTGTTGCATAAACATGCTTGATACCTTATTACATCTTTCTAGCTGCAGGAAGAAAACTGCCATCATATTTTTAGAATGTATAAAATATGGGAAAATATTTAGTCTGTAAAGCAAAATGATCTTCATAGATAGAATTCATTTTGCTCTGAGGAATTACTTTCATAAGAACCATTAGGTTTAGTTGAATGCATATAATTATTAGTTGTAATTTACATAATAATGCGGATTGCAACTGAATGTTCATAATCCCAAATTTTTATAAATACAACCATTGAAGGCTTTGAAAGGGATGGGAGGGTTTCCAATGAAGAGCTCGTGTCTAGAAAGTAGATCACTATGGTTGTCATTATATCCACAGCTCTGCTGGGGATATTTTCCTCTAGCCCTCAGCTGCATTCCCAGGTGCACATGGAGTTTTTCAATACATTAATATATCCTGGGGAAATTCTGTTTTAAACCCCATATTCTAATTTAGCATTTATCCCAGGCAAAACTTTGGGACAGAATTTGATAACAAGTTGCATAATTACTCTGCAATAGCTGACAATATTTTAAAATTTATCATATGATTTTAAGTATAGAGATATATCATCCACTTTAATCAATTACATTATGCAATATAAATTATTATACCCACTTTACAAATAAATAACTAAGCATAGTATTTATATGACTATACAAATATCACCCAGCCTTTCAGCAATGGATGCCTGCTTACTTCTTGTTGTTGTTGTAGTTGTTAGGTACTGTTAAGTCAGGTCCAACTCACAGAGATCTTCACAGGATTTTGAATTGCTGAGTTTTCGGGATGGTTTTGGGAGTGTATTACAATGTTTTCCTCCGGTTTTTGCGGTGCCGGTGATCAAACCCAGGTCCTCAGAGAGTGCAGAGCTGCACTGTACCAAATAAACTAGCTGAATGAACTCAATATGTCTTTATAACTATCTCAATGAGCTCCTAAAACACTGTTGAAAAAGCCTCTAAGTAGCGCCAATGAAATTTATGTCATGTAATTTTTAAGCTAAAAATATTAGTTTTATGACTTTTCTTGTTTTAGTAATCTATAACTTGGATATAAAATATATCTGAGCTTCGTTATTTCAAGAATGGCTGCTAACACTTTATATCTAAATTTCAGCTGAAAAACTCCTGATTTTTGTTGCCTGAGCAATGTCATTAAATACCAACACATACCACAACCACCACACACATACATGTTCTCATATGTATATGGATGTATGTGTATCTAAATATGCATGTGTGTAGGTGTGTGTGTGTATATACATACAGGCAGTCTTTCCTTTGAACGGTAGTGCAGGGCTGTGAAAATGATCATACCAGCTGAAACTGTGTGAAATGATCTTAATCAACAGGAAAGATTATAATTATTATATTGTCTACAAAAATTTTCCCAAAATATTAAAAATTTTCCTAAATGTCAGTTCTAAATATGTGGAAAAAATAAAAAGCTCTGTTAAACCAGTATTTATATAAAATACTATTACCCATCAGAAACATTGAGAATTAAAATGTTTTATCCTTTCTATAAAACTTGTCAAGAGTGAGTGTTTGAACGTGGCTTGCCTTTTTATTGTATAGCGTAGCATATAGAGCTACCATCTTTTCTGAGGCTTGGAAAATTGTCACATTTCTAAATTTAGGTATGGTTCTTTTGTGTTTTCAGTATTATGAAGTCTGTAAGTGGTCCTTTAATGAGAATTGTTTTGCTCACATCACTTCCTCTGGCAAAAGGCCATACTTTTCTTTGCAGTCATTTTCTTGATTTAAGTAAATAAGTTTACTTTCTAAAAAAAAAATCTGGTTTCATATGTAGAGTCTTTTTAATGGTGGTGACATCAACATTCCCACAGTTACCCAGTTCTTTTTTAACTCTATTTTTATTTATTTCAATTATCACTACCAACTTTATCACTTTTTGGTTGTTTGCTGCATTTTGATGTTTGTTGGCAGAGTCCTTTTTATGATTTTTTTTTTTTTTGCAAAATTTCACATAGATTTATCCCTGGGAGACAAGGAGGTCAAATAGCTATGCCATCTGTTATCTGTAGGGCCCTGAATAATAGATGTGCAGTGACCAACCATTGACAGATATTGAAAGAAGTGACACAATTGGTCTTGATCGTCATATGTATTCATTTGCTATTTACATAGTGATCTGTAGAATGAGAGAAACAGCTGAATCCTGTATCTTACAAAATTACAACAGATATGCAAAATGGTAATGGAAACATCAGCAGCATTATTGGCAGACTGGCGTTACTTAACCCAATTCTAGTGACTGAAATTTGTGCATATTGGAATTATAAAAATAATAAAATGTTTGTAAATTTCTGATTTTTTCATCATTATTCTGGGATGATGCCTTGATGTCAATTATTTAAGTATAATAAAAATTGAAGCAAATGAAACTCGTCTAAAATGCATATGAATTAATCTTGTTTGGTAAGTAAGGCACTCAATATTAAGCAAAAATGAAAACCAATTAGAAAAACTTGTGTTAATTGGAGACTGCACAGGCAAATAAAGATCCATGTATATGTAACTGAAACACAGCATAAAGAGCAGACTGAGTAACATGATACAAATATCTAGACTACACAAAATCATTGGGGCATTTATCGTTGTTGTTGTTAGGTGCTGTTGAGTCAGGTACTACTCATAGCAACCATCATATAGGCTTGTAAATTTTGAATAGGGATGCAAACATCTTCACTGGAATTCCTTTGCATGAGAACTAATATGAGCATAATGCATAAAATAGGTTGCAAGTATTTCAGGACAATTTGTTAAGAGACAAGTTGACTTATTTGTTATTTTTGTAGTGCACAGATTACTCCTGGGGAATAATTATTGAGGCAATGACAGTAGTAATGCAGACAATGAGAGTTACAGAATTGCAGGAGCTAGGTCTTGTAACCTGAATATAATTAGAGAGAAATGAATTATTTGGAGACAACTAGTGTTTCAAGTTCTAATGATTTCCAGAAACCTAAAGATCTATTGATCTTCCCAAGATACTAGTGATACTCACTGCAGTTCATTTGAACCAAAAAAGTAATTTCAAACTTATATCAGTTAAGTTGCATGAGTCATTGTCCTTAGTTATTCATTTATACTGATGGGTCAGTTAATTTATTGGCTATCATAAAATATAGAGAACAGGTGACAAGACCTATATACCTCTTTAAAATTTATTTAGTGTTTACACCACCTTTTGGCAATATAAACTTTCTCTTTCTCAAAACTGTGAAGGTAATTCTAAACAGTTATTGAAAATATATATTTCAAGAACACAAAAAGACATGTTTTATTTATTTTGTATTATTTATCCATGAACATTTTAAACATCTAGAAATGTACTTAGTTTATTTTCATCTTGGTGAGAAGATTTTATGTAACAGTCAATAGATCAAGACCTTCTGGTCTTCCTGTATCATAGTTTTTTTTACAATGAAAGCCATGCTGTGCATAGTTCTGGATTTTTGAAGTCTGTTTGTCATCAATGATCATATGTTTCTAATATTCTGAATCGCACAAATACCATACTGCCTCTTGCATTTGTTACTTGTTGGCAGGTAACATGTTCTTACTTACTTTTGTCTGCAAAGGAAAGCTTTTATAAATGCCAGGTTGGTCTGGCACTGTTAAAACCCAGAGAACCGTAAAGCAGAGAGTAAAGTGAAATTTTCAAAGTTTTGAGAGGACTAAAATACCAATCAAGAATTCTATAGCCTTTGTCTGAGAAGTACAGACTTTCTCAGACAAATAAATGTTGAGAAAATTTATTGTCACTAGAGCTGCATGCCAAGATATGTCAAAAGAAGTTCTTTATTGAGAAGGAAAATTATATTGGTTAGAAGCTCAGATATATATCAAGAGAGGAAGTGAAGGTAAAATAAAACTTTTATTTTTGTATTCCTAATTGGTCTAAAATGTTTGTTCAGAGCAGCAATAACTAATTGATTCCATTGTATATGGTTACGTATAAGTGAAATGAATGTCCACAATGATAAAAAAGATAAGAGTGAGGAATTAGGACTATTTTGTTATTGTAAAGTGCTCTCAATGTAAAGCCGTGCAATGTTATTTGAAAGTGGACTAAATTAGCTGTAAGTGTATATTGTAGAATGCAGGGCAACTATAGTGTTTGTTTAAAAATAAGTATAATTGCTATGCTAAGGAAGAAAAGAAGTGCTGGGTACTGATAGCACATGTCTGTAACCACAGTGACTTGAGAGGCTGAGGCAGGAGGCTTGTGAGTTGGAGGCCAGAGGCAGCCTGAGCCACTCAGTGACACTGCATCTCAAAATAAAAAGTGAAAAGGGGACTTTGGGTGCAGCTGAGTGGAGAAGCACTTGCTTAGCATTTGTGTGGCCCTGGATTGAACCTTCAAGTACTGAAAAAAGAAAAGTAAGTTAATTAATTCTCCAAGAAGATAATTTGTGTGTGTATGTTTGTGTGTGTGTGTGTGTGTGTGTGTGTGTGTGTGTGTGTGTACACATGCCAAAAGAGAGTGTTAAAATACATGGGGCAAAAACTGACAGAGTTACAAAGAGAAATAGACACATCTGCTACTATAGTTGGAGACTCCAGTACTCCTCTAACAGAAATAGGCAGATCGATGAACTAGAAAACTATCACTGATATAACTGAATTAATATTGAGCATAACTGGCAATCAACTAAATATAATAGACACTTGCAGACTGCTTCATCCAACAATGAACATATTTTTCTCAAACTGATAGTGAACATTCATCAAGAAAGACCACATTTTGGCACTCTAAACACACCTTAACAAATTTAAAATAATGAAACTCATATGTCCAGGCTCAGACCACAGTAGAATTAAACTAGAAATTAGTAACAGAAAGATAGTTAGAAAAAACTCAAAATTTTTGCATTTTAGACAACACAATTTCATATATCACATGAATTAAAGACAAAATTTCAAGAGAAATTTGACAGTTTTCCATAACAGAAAGTACCAGGCCCAGACGAATTCACTGGTAAATTCTACCAAACATCTAAGGAAGAAATTACACCAATTCTCAATACTTTTCAGAGGATAGGAGCAGAGAAAATACTTCTTAACTCATTCTATTAGGCCAGCATTACCCCAATAACAAAAATAGCAAAGATATAGAAAGAAAATAAAACTATAGGCCAATATGACCCATGAACATGAATGCAAATATCCTCAGTAAAATATTATTAAATTAAATCCAATGCTGTGTAATAAGAATTATACACCAGAATAAGTGGGATTTATCCAGGTCCTCAACGCTGGTTTCACATTTGAAAATCAATTAATATGCTGTAGCACATCAACAGACTAAAGATGAAAAATTAAATGATCTTTTCAATAGATGCAGAAAGAACATTTGACAAAATTCAATACTCATTCATGATAAAATTCTCTGTAAGCTAAGAATGAAGACAAATGTTCTTAACTTGATAAATAATACCTATGCAAAACCACATTATACTTAATAGATGCAGATCTATTCAGAGAGTGTATTTCATCTTGTATACATTTGGCAGTTTGTGTTTTTCATGGAATTTTTCCATTTAATCTAGATTATCAAGTTTATGGGCATAGAATTTTTCATAGTATCTCTTTATTCTCTTTCAAAGTCCATAAGAGACACAGTGATATTCCGTATTTCATGTCTGATTTATTTGCACCCCCTCTATTTTTTTTTAATTCAGCCTAATTAGTGGCTTGTCAACTTTATTTAAACTTTTCATCAGGCCCAGTGGTACATAAATTAATCCCTGCAACATGGGAGGTGGAGGCAGGAGGATCACAAACTCAAGACCAGAAGTAGTCTGGGTAATTTAGAGAGACCCTGTCTCAAAAAAGTAAAAACAAAATGGGCTGAGGGTACTGCTCAGTGGTCGAGTACTTGCAAAGCATGCAAGTGCAAAGCCCTGGGTTCAACCCCCAGTACCACCAAAAAAAATAAGTAAATAAAAATTCAAAGAATCAGATTATGATCTTTGTCTATTTACTTTCCATTTTCAATTTTCCTGATTTGCTCTAATTTTTTATATCTTTTTAAAAAACTTACTTTACCTTTTTTCTCTTTTGATTTTATATATATATATATATATATATATATATATATATATGTATTTAGTGCTATGAAATCCCTCTAGTACTACTTTCACTGCATCCCCGAACATCTGATAAGTTGTATTATCTTTTTCATTTAGTCCCAAATATTTTTAATATGCACCATTAAAAGATCTAAATGAAAAAATAAAACTATAAGATAAGTAGAAAATAATTTAGGAGAATACTTTTGTGATCTCAGAGTAGAAATTTCTTTAATAAAATGTGAAAGCACAAACCAGAAGGCAAAATAATGCTATAAATTTGACAATATCAAAACTAAAGATTTCTATTCAGTGAAGAATACCATAAAGTTGTTAAAGGGTGACTTCTGAAAAAAGGTAGTGATGCCCAAATCTGAGAAAAGAATAGTACTTAAAATTTAAGAATTATGTAAATTAACAAGAAAACTAAGTGTAACAGTAGAAAAATGATCCATGGACACATGCAAGCAAATCACACACACAAAAGTATCTAAATGGTTTTTGTGTAAGGTTGACATTGTCAGTCGATCAGGTGATCAGAGAAATGCATATATGTTCCTACTTTGCTCTGTAAAACCTAACACAAATTTTTAAGTGCTTAACATTAATTTTAAAGACATAATGGAAAATAGAAATCTTAACAAAATTACTAGTGACAGTGTCAACAGTACAGCTTTTCTGAGAAATAGCTTAGCAGAATATTCCCTGTGATCCCATAATCTCTTTCCTTAGGATGTCCCAGAGACTGTCTCACAGGTTCACAAGGAACATATAAGTGGATGTAAGTGCATGGAACAAATTTCTTTGGGGGCTTAGGAATCTCACATTGTAAAAATATATCAATATGTAGCAGTCAGAAGGACTAAAGATGATATGCGTGTGTGTGCAGGCATGTACAATGTGTATGTAATATCTCATTATTAGATGTATCTGTCAGCTTGTCATGCTGTGGGGACTTTTATGTTACTATGATGCTGAAAGCTTTGCCACTGATATCTCAAACACCAGCAGGACCACCCATAGTGGACAGATTTCAGCTGAGCTTCCAGACTAAGACAGACTAGGGGAAGGACCCAGCAGCCCACTCCCAAGAAATAGCCATTGAAAACCCTAAGAATAGCAGAGAATGACTGTCAAATATAGAGCCAGAAAATGAGACCCTATGTTGGAAGGCATTCAAGAGAATGCTGGGAAAAACTTGCCTACTTGAAGTAGAGTCAAACTTAATGATAGGAAGGGGATCTCCTTTTGCTGATGGGCACAACTCAAAATGAGAAGAAACAGTGACTTCTACAATGGGATCAAACATAAAAATAGCTTGTGTATGGCAATGTTGAGTAGTGATTTTTTCTGTTTTAGAGAGTCACTATCAGTTTAACCTGATTTGATGGCAACTAATAACAAGGATAAAGTATAAAATACATGATATTGAGTAGAAAAGAGTAAGAAAGAAATATAATACATAACTATTTTATAAAGCAAAGTAGCATATTATATATGTATGGATTGGGATATGTATCTATCTATATCTATCTATCATATATCTATATCTATCTATCTATCTATCTATCTATCTATCTATCTATCTATCTATCTAGGCTGGGGTTTAGCTCAGTTAGCAGAGTGCTGCTTTGCCCTCTCTGACGTCCTTGGTTCAATCACAAAAATGGGAGAAGGAAGTGGCAATCCACTGCCAAAGCAATCTCAAAACAATCTTTAACAATGAACCATTGAAAACACTATGAGCATCACTAGGAGTAGAATCCAACCCAACAGTGTCTAATGCATATATATATATATATATATATATATATATAGTATATGTGTGTGTATGTATATATATGTATATATGTATATATACACACAGATACATGTATATATACACACATATACATATATATGTATATATATGTGTGTATATATATTATATATATATATATATATATATATATATCAGTAGGTGCCTTTGAGTTGGGTCTGACTCATGGTTGACCTATGTACAACAGAATGAAACACTCCCCCTCCCCCACACTGTGCCATGCACGCAAGCTTTTTTATGTTTAAGCCTATTGTTTCAGACACTGTGTCAATCCATCTAATTAAGAATCTTCCTTTTTTCAATGGCAAGTCACTCTCCCAAACATGATGTCCTTCTCCAGGGACTGGTCCCTCCTGACAATATGTACAAAACACATAAGATGCAGTCTAGCCACCCTTACTTCTAAGAAGCACTCTTGTTGCACTTACTTTGGATCTTTTGGCTCTTTTTGCAGTCCATGGTATATTCAGTATTCATCTTCAGCACCCATAATTCAAAAGCGTCAATTCTTCTCCTGTCTCTCTTAGCCACTGTTTGTCTTTCACAAGCATATAGTGCAAGTGAAAATACTATGGCATGATTCAGGCACACCATTGTCTTCAATGTTTCAATGTGACATCTTTACTTTTCAACACTTTAAAGAGGTCTTTTGCAATAGCTTATCCCAATATAATGTATCTTGATTTCTTGACTGATGCTTCCATGGGTGTTGACCATAGAAACAAGAAAAAGTCTTGGAAGCCTGAATCTTTTCTCCATTTAGCATGAAGTTGTTTACTGACCCAGTTATAGGGATTTTGTTTGCTTGACCTTGAGGTACAATCCATACTGAAAGCTGTGTTCTTTGATATTTATCAGTAAATGTTTCAAATTCTCTTTTCTTTCCACAAGCAAAGTCATATCATCTGTATAATGCAAGTTGTGAATTAGTTTTCCTAAAATCCTGATGCCACGTTCTTCTTAAATCCAGTTTCTCAAGTTATTTGATCAGCATAGAGATTGAAGAGATACGTGAAAACATACAGCCCTGTTGCATGCCTTTCCTGACATTTATCCAAGCAGTGTTTCCTTGTTCTCTTTGAACAACTGCCTCCTGGGCCATGTACAGATTCCTCAGAAGTAAAATTAAGTGCTCTGATATTCCCATTCTTTGCAATATCATTTATACTTTATTATGATCCATACAGTCAAATGCCTTTGCATAAAACATAGATATCATTGTAGTTTCTCCACACTGTCTGTTTTTGGCCAATACCCATCTGACATCAACAATGATGTCCCTGATTCTATACCCTCTTCTGAATTCAGCTTGACTTCTCTAGCTACCCTTTGAAATCTTCTTTTTAGTTCTTTAAACTTCATCATGTCCTCTTTGACGTTTCTGCTTGATGTTCAAGGGCAAGTTTCAAAGTATCTTTTGTCATGGAATTTAGCATTTTTCCCCCTGCCTCTTTAATAACCTTTTGCTTTCCTCATGAATGAAGTCTTTGATATCATGCCATAACTTCTTTGGTCTTCAGTCATTGGTGTCTAATACATCAAATTTGTTCTTAAGTTGGTCTCTGAACACAGGTGGGATATACTCAAGGTCATACCTTGGATATCATATACTTTTTCTGCCTTTCTTCAGTTTCAGTTTGAACCTACATATGAGCAGTTGATGGGTTGATCTACAATCAGCACCTGGTATTATTTTGACTTTTGATATTAAGATTTTCCATCATTTATTTCCACACATGTAGTCATTTTGGTTCTTGTTTGCTCCATCTGGTGACTTTCCTGTGTGTATAGTTGCCATCTATGTTGGTGAAAAACGTATTTGCAATGAAACAAATCATTGATCTAACAAAATTCTATCAAGTGATCGCCAGCATTGTTTCTGTTACAAAAGCCCCATTTTCCAACTACTGAGCCTTCTTCTTTCATTGTTACTTTTGCATTCCAACCACCAGTAAATACACACACATATGCACACAGACACTTCAAGAATATATGAATACTGAAGCCATATAGTAATCTTTAGACTGGGTTGCTATAAATGATAATGCTAGACTGAGAAGCAGAAATGGGAAAAAATGGTCTTAGATAACATAGACCAATGATAATAGTGTGCTATCAATTGAGGACCATAATAAATGGAATTTATAAAATAAAAATTTTTGAAAAGCGATTCACTTAAATGAATAGGGAAAGGTATTGATTTTATTTCTTGTGAGTTATTTTAAAATATCTCTAAATGAAACTCTGTGTGTGTGTGTGTGTGTATGAAAATGAGATCAGTAACACTAACAAAAAGTGTCAGCAATAACAAAATGAAAATTGATGATACAGTACTGTTTGGCTTGATAATATAATATACATAGATAAATGTTTGAAAATTATGCAAGGTAACAGTCATGTTTGAAGTAGCAGGAAAGACTCTGATGCAGAGTGTGGTGGGAAAACACTGGCAAAAATTTAAAAAAAAAACCAAGCAGATAACACCTATAATTCTGACTCTGAGTTAACTTGACCTTCATTGCCTGAGGTGAGAAGATGGAGAATTTCTTCCACATCAATATGTTTAAATTGGTCAAATCTCAACATTTTATTTTATTCATGACATTTAATACAGATGGGCAGACCTTATGACCTTCCAAAATTAGATTATGAATTTATATAATTCCATTGTCACATGTTTATTAACTATTTTTATTGAAACCCTTTTGCAATCTGAGAAGCCTGTGGACCCTTTCTCAGAATTTTCATCAAAGAAGGGGACCAAGGACTTCTCAGAATCCAATATGCATTTGTGAAATATTGTTAATAGGGTTTGCCATCATTTTTGATTCTCAGCATGGAGACAGAGACAGAGATAAGTACAAGATATTTATAGATAAACACAGGTTTTTGTAAATGCTTTTGTACAGCAACAGTGCCTCATGCCCATGAGCAGCATGGATGATCCTTGTTGCCTAGCAACAACACTTTGTCACAGACAACCTGAGAGTCAACTGAATTGGAAAAGTCAGAAGTTGAAAACGGAAAATACAGTAGCTATTTGTCTGGATTGAGATTGCCTGGTTTTCTTTAAGTTGTGAAATATATTTGCCTTGGGAGCAATTTTTCTTGTTTATATCCTCATTAACATAATAGAAGCAGTGTATCAGTCACTCTGCTGTACCAGTTGTATCTAATTATAGGTGGGAATGGTCTCAGGCTGCCACAGGTAATTGCTTTCTGTACTTTATCCGATGAAGTTTCAGGCAATGAATCAATAATTATCTCAAAAGTGTTTAAAGGAATCAAACTTTAAATTATGTTCTTCTACATAAAAGTTAATTATATTTTGAGATACTCTGAAAGCCTGTACCTGAGACAGTAGAAAACCTTTCTTTTTTTTTTCCTCCCCTTTTGTCCCTGAAGTTTCTCCACACTGTCAGCTGGCCAATCTTTGTTGTTCAGTACTGTCCAATCAGGTCCAACTCACACTGACCCTATGGACAACAGGATGAAACACTCCCAGATTCTGTGCCAGGCACACAATCTTACTTATATTTAAGCCCATTGTTGCAGACACTGTGTGAATTCATCTAGTGAGGGTTTTCCTTTTTTTGGTTGATCTATCACTCTACCAAACATGATGTCCTTCTCCAGGGATTGCTCCCTCCTGACTACATGTCCAAAATACTTAAGATGCAGGCTAGCCATCTTTGCTTCCAAGGAGCACTCTGGTTGCACTTCTAGGACAAATCTGTTAGTTCTTTTGGCAGTCTATGGTATATTCAATAGACATCTTCAGCACCATAACTCAAAAGCATCAATTCTTCTTCTGTCTGCCTTATTCAATATCTAGCTTTAATGATCATAATATGTGACTGAAAATACCATGGCATGATTCAGGTGCACCTTCATCTTTAATGTGACATCTTTACTTTTCAACACATTAAAGAGGATTTTTCAACAGCTTTTGCCAATGCAATGCATCTTTTGATTTCTTGACTGCTGCTTCTGTGTGTGTTGATTGTAGAACGAGGTAAAGCAAAATCTTAGACAACCTCAATCTTTTCTTTATTTTGAAGCTGTGTACTGACTCAGTTGTAAGGATTTTTGTTTTGTTGATGGTGAGGCAGAATCCATACTGAAGGCTGAGGCCATGCATAGTGTTGGGTACAAAAAATGGGGGAAAGGAGATATGAATAACTATACTCTACATCCTCTTTTAATACTTTTCTTATTTTTCAGTTTTCATGATTAGCAAGCTGAAGGACAGCAAACAAATATTAAGCAATCATAGATGATAGCAGTTCAAGGTAACTCATTTTCTTTCATAAACATTCTAATTTCAATAAAATAGTTACAAGAAAGTTCCACTTGAATATACCAACCCAATCAAATCTCATCATGGCATCTTAATAAAGTTAAATTTAATTCATGGAATTTTAAGGAGCAGTATCCTATTGTTTTCCTCTCAATATGTATCCTTAAAGAACTCTTAGAAGCCCGTCTTACATATACTTACACTCCCTTTCTTTGCCACTTTTCCTTTTTATCTTTTTATCATAATCTCTTATCATTATATCTTTTATCAGAATCACAGTAAAGGATTTTTGTTTTCATTTTCTCCCATGTTCCTTTTACATCTCACACCATTTTAAGTGAGGCTATAAAGATCATAAAACCACTATATACTGTGTTTGCTCAGTGTCCTTTGAAAAATGGATTTTCTAGCATCCTAGAAGTATGCCTAAATTTTAATATATTTTATATAAAATGTAATACAAAACTTGGACTTATAAAAGAGAGGTGAAATTTGATCCATGGTTTGATGTTTCTGTCACAATGAGCTGGGCAGTGTCAGGTTTTTATAGCACTACTAACCTACAACTGTGGAGTGTTATGTTTGAAAGAAAGTATGTGACTCTACCTGTGTAGCTCTTATTTAAAACCCCATAGTTGTCCATTACTGTCTTACTGTTGATCCTGAAAGATCGAATTATAATTGTTTTAAGCCACAAAACCTTATCTGCCAGTTCTCTTTTCTCTCTTCTTTCTCCTTGTCTCCCTTTCTCTTTCTCCTGCCTTCTCTCCCTATATACACACACTCACACATTGAGTTACTTTACTCTTATTTTCTATTCCCTACCTCTGCCTTAATTTTCTTCATAGTTTTATACATTTATTTTTAATATATTTCTGAAATTTGGATTCTTGGTCTGTCCAGTGACTTTTTTTGGTTTGCATGCCCCTTCTCCAGCTTTTTCCTTCTTTAAAGAAAAAATGTAGGAAAATTTAGGAAGAGAGAATGCAGTTGAGCTCCATTTTAACTTAGACCTTATAAAAAACAACAAAAATCCTACCAAGTCTGATAAATTTGCCCACCTGAGTGGCTCCTTTTCTACCTTCATTCAGGCCACTGGCTCCAGTCAGACACATTTCCTTACCAACTACTGAGTGTCACCATTGGCATTCCTATTAGACCAGCAAATTTTTGTTTTTGAACTTACTCTTAAAATTTCGAAATTGTTAACCTAGCTCTTCTAGGATCTACCAAATACATCAGTGACACTGCAAAATTACTCTTGCCTAACTGAAGGAAGAAATCAAAACACATTGCTCTGGGAAAAGCTGTGGCAAAAGATCTCTTTAGAGTATTGAAAAGTAAATATGTCACATTGAAGACAAAGGAGTGTCTGACTCATGCCATGGTATTTTCAGTCCCATCATATGGTTGTGAAAGCTAGACATTGAACAAGGAAGACAGGAAAAGAATTAATGGTTTTGAATTATGGTGCTGAAGATGTCTATTGAATATAACATGGACTGCCAAAAGAGCCAATAGATCTGTCCTAGAAGAAGTGCTCCTTGGAAGCAAGGATGGCTAGACTGCATCTTAAGTATTTTGGACATGTAATCAGGAGGGAGCAATCCCTGGAGAAGGACATCATATTTGGTAGAGTGGTAGATCAACCAAAAAAAGGAAAACCCTCCACTAGATGAACTCACAGTGTCTGCCAACAATGGGCTTAAATATAAATAAGATCATGTGCCTGGCACAGAGTAGGTAAGTGTTTCAATCTGCTGTACATAGGGTCATACTCAGCTCGATGGCACCTAACAACAACTGTAGGATGTGGCAATCCACTCCTGAAGCAATCTCGAAACAATCAGTCATTGAAAACACTATGAGATTTGCTGTAAGTCAGAGCCAACTTGATGGCACCTAACAACAACAACTGCATCCTTATAAAGATCTGTTTCTTTCTTGACCCAGTTGACTTGTGCACTGCCATAGTCTGTATGGAAACATTTGCTTCCCTGACTATTTACTCTTCTGTCTGCATGAAGCAAAGTCCACACATGACAAAAAGGATAAAGTCAACCTTTCTTTGGTATAACAGCAACATCAAGCCATATTCTTACATCTGTGGGTGTGCCTGAACCCCAACACCATGGGAGACTGGTAAAGCATGGATGGTGGAGTCAAGGACAGCTTTGGGCTCTGGGATGCCTTTGTTGTTGTTATTAGATGTCGTCAAGTCGGTATCCGACTCATAGCGACCCTCTGTACAACAGAGGAAACACTACTGTCAGTGCTTCTCTGCTGTTCATAGGGTTTTCAATGGCAGATTGATTTTTGGGAGGCGTTGCTAGGTCCTTCTCCCAAGCCTACAGCTTCTGGTGTTCCCAGGCGGTCTCCCATCCAGGTACTAACCAGGTCTGACCCTGTTTAGCTTCCAAGATCTGATGGGATCGGATGCCACAGGGCTACGGGATGCCTTTGGTACAGGTTTTATTGTACAGCTCAGTTCTCAGGCCTGCCCTTCAGAATAGCGGAAGTGTCACGGCTCTTGAGTGTTGCAGCTCCGCCTCTGGTGCTGGGTTTGGAGGATCTTCATCTTCACTGGTGGGCTGGGGGCCCTCTGGATGTCCCCCATGAAGACTGGCTTCTTCTCTGCTGCTGTTGGTTCCTGATTTTCTCCATCTCTGTCCAACAATGGAGTGGCTTCTGAAAGGACAGGCAGACTTCTCTTGGTCCAGCGAGCTCGACCTCTGCAGTGATGTGCAGTGGTATGGCATGGTTCAGATGGTGATGAAACGGCCTCTGCAATGGCAGGCAGTCTTCTCTCTTGATCTGGCAATAGTGTGGCCTGGCTGCGATGGTGTGGCAGAGCAAACCGGCAGCAAGAAACCCCTCAGCAGGAAGCTAGCAGCCAGCAGCTTGCAGAATCACCATCAGCAGCCTCACATGCAGAGCGAGTCTTGTTTATGTAGTCCTTGGGTAACTGCCTTAACTGCCTCAAAATGGCAATCAGGTGGGGGTGCAAGGGCCTAGGTGCAACCAATTTAGGAATGACATTCAAATAAAGAGTGAAACCGGATGTCACTCCTTGGTGAATCAAGGGGAGATCCTTGATTACCAATCAGGGGGCAAGATGAGGGTCAGATATAGCCAATTAGATAACAAGGGGTCCAAGTGGGCTCAATAAGCCCATATCCCAATCATGCTTCCTCTCTATCCCCTGGGGCTATCCTGTAATATTCCCTACGTACATCCTTCATGTACTGTTCAGTTTCTTGTCTACTTGGCCCTGCCCAACTCAAAATTCCATCCAACAGTCATCATCAAAACCTACATTTTAGAAGCAATAAGTTTAACAACTGATTATGATTTAATGGTACATCTATAAAAAGTCCATGGCATACATTTGCAGGTCCACTCCTAAGATATTCCCTTTTGCCTCAATCCCATCAGAACCTTATTAAGGTTAAATAAATGCCTAACCTTCCTCCTTTGCCTATTTTATAAACACAAACTGCAATTGATTTCTCTTGTCTTTGAAATTTATGAATGAACTTATGGTTGATGATATTTTATTAAGTATTTTATATTTTTATTTCCCTCCAACTGAATTATAAAGCACTTATAAGTCATAGAAAATGACATCAATCTTTTGTCACCTTAATGAACAAACTTTCAATAGATTTTTTGAATGATTATGTGATTTATTAGAGATGCAAGGGAGAGACCTTAAAATGATAATTGTTGTTGTTAGGTGCCATCGAGTCGAGTCTGACTCATAGCGACACTATGTACAGCAGATCAAAACACTTCTCGATTCTGTGTCAGGTGCATGATCTTATTTATATTTAAGCTCATTGTTGCAGACCCTGTAGCAATCCATCTGGTGGAGGGTTTTCCTTTTTTCCTTGACCTACCACTCTCCCAAACATGATGTCTTTCTCTAGGGATTGATCTCTCCTGAGTACATGTCCAAAATATGTAAGACGCAGTCTGGTCATTCTTGCTTCCAAGGAGCACTCTGGAAAAGTTAAATCCTATTCAAAAAAAATCAAAATATGTTCATTTCTCTGAATCTCTGTAGTCTCAAACACAAAAGGAGAGGAGTTGAGTGTCTTTCAGCTCTGTGATTTTATGAGGAAAGGAATGAGGCAAATGAGTGGGAGAATGAGTAAAGTTAAAGGTTGCTAATTGATAAAAATAAAGTATCTATGGGACATTTAGTATTATCATGTTCCAATGGTGATTTTCATTTTAGACATTAAAAACAAATATTTAACTGCTACTGATGAGAGAGGTGTGATGCACTGAACTCCAAAGACAGAAGCTTAAATTGGGCTTTTCTGTGTGTAGTCACTGTGGTGGTTGTTAGGTGCCATTGAGTTGTGCCCAACTCATAGTGACACTCATAAAGTTTTCAGTGGCTGATTGTTTCAGGATTGCCTCTGGAGTGGATTGCCATGTCCTTCTCCCATTTTTGCAGCGCTGGGAATAGAACCTGGGACCTGAGACTGCAGAGCAGCACTCTACCAACTGAACTAAATCCCAGCCCACTGGGATTCATCCTTTTTAAGTTTACCATCGTTTAGATGTTGTCTGTCCTCTAAGAGTTCATGCACTCCAGCTTGAACCTCAGAGTGACACTTTGGAGGGAGTGAAACCTATAAAAGGTAAGGCCTGGCAGGAGATGGTTAGGTAACTTTGGGTGGTATTAGATGGAGTAGCGTAGCTTTTGTGGGATCCTAGAAAATTCCCAAGAGATTCTTACAAAAGACCAAACCCGACCGACCCTTTGATCTCTCTATGGATTCCCGTCTCACAACACGGTCCCTCCTCACACATACTCTCACTGAAATACCATCCACCATGAGGCCTTTGTTGTGGTTAGGTGCCATGGAGTTGATTCCAACTCACCATGACCCTATGGACAACAGAATGAAACACTACCAGACACTATGCCATGCTTAGAACTATTGTCAGTGCTTCTCTGCTATTCATAGGGTTTTTAATAGCTGACTTTTTCAAGAGTGGGCTGCCAGGTCATTCTCCTAAGCCTACAGCACCCAGTTTTCCCAAATGGGCTTCCATCCAAGTACTAATTAGGCCTGACCCTGCTTAGCTTCTGAGATATGATGAGACCAGACACAGGATCATATAGATGTAGAAACAAGGCCCTTAGCAGAGGGTAAACAAATGGGATTGCCTTGGGTTTTCAGTCTCCAAAACTGTGAGTTAAATAAACTTTTCTTTATGCAATGGAAAATGCACTAATATAAGCTTCAATGTTTTCATGTATGAATGGGAAATAATAACAGCAATTTTTTATGTGTAAGTGAAGAATACTAGTAACCAATAATAGGTTTCTTATGATTATTAAAAACATTTATTAAGTTTATAAAAATAAGAGTTGTACAAGCTATAATTATATTTTCTATAAAGTGACATATATGCCAAATATAATTTTTTGATCAGTACTTATTTACTCAGCCTCTTTTCTTTCTTTCATTTTGTTTCTTTTTCTTTCTTTCTTTCTTTCTTTCTTTTTTTCTTTCTTTCTTTGTTTCTTCCTTTCTTTCTTTATTCTTTCTTTCCTTTATGTCCCCCAGTGCTGGGTTGAACTCAGTATCACACGTGCTAAATAAGAGCTCCACTACTGAGCAGCAGCCATGATCCATTTTTTATTTTGAGACAGGGTCTTTCTAAGTTGTGCAGGCTGCCTCTGGTCTGAACTCTTGCCTCTGCATCGCAAGTTGCTGGAATTACAAGCCTGAGCCACAGTGCCCAGGTCATCAGCCTTATTTCTTTTGCTCTGAAGCCTGTATAGACGAGTTGTTTGGATGACTTTTGTGAGGGCTTGACACCATGAATTTCTGGGCCACATTTATGAACAAAAACAAAAATATGTCCTGTCCATGTCTCAAAATATATTTCTTGCATATTTTTCTTTAGTTCATGGAGGACAGGATATAGGTGATTATCATAAATCTGTATAATGCTGTAAATGAAAAATAAAACTTGAACTTTTAACATTTCAGGGTTATAGTTGGAAAACTGTCTGAGTGGAACTAAATGTTATTTTAACCCACAATACATGTTTTGCATTAATATAGTATTTGGTCTTTAATTGATGACTATTAGTCCTCTGTGAAATATTCCCTAAATATCTGTGTATGTAGACATTTATATAATATTTCTTCTCATATTGTTAGTTTGTTATAGTAATCACTGGTTAATTAAGGCTGGTATTTTTACTTATCAGTCTTTTCTAGCCCACATGTTTACAGATTACCTTCCAGGATATAGTCTATTAGCTAATATTGTGCTCTACTTTTTTAAGTCCTAATATGATTTATCACATAGAAGTATAAAACATTCCTTTTTTTTGTCCATGAATACAAATAACTCACACTTGAAGAAAGACTGACACAAAGGGTCAAAAAGAGAATAGGTCACTCTGTCTGTACTCTCCAATGGGTATACTTGGTCAAATGAGGAAGGTATGTAGGAACTAGCCATCTGTACAGGAAACCTGAAAGTTAACAGACAAACATTCCAACATCACAGTCAGTTAGTATGATTTCCCAGTTGATACTGAAATAAAAATGCAAATAGTTGTAAAAGACAAGACATGGGCCTATATGTACCTAACTCAGTTCTCTGCAACATGAAGGGAAGAGGTTGATGGAGAGAAACAGCTTCCCGAACAGGAAGAGAAGTTCTAAGTGGAAACAAGATATTTCCTCCCCCAAAACACTGGCATTTACCAACAAGTACTGGAAGTGAGAAAATAGATTTTGAGTATTAGTTGCTTTGAACATTGGAGGACAGAAAGCTCAGAAAGCTCAATCTTCTTGCTTTTATCACACTCTTTGCCTCCATTTGGATGTTGAGAGCATTCTTCACTAAAGTTATAAGTAAGTTGAATGATTATTCAATTCCTTTAAGTGTTCTAAAAATGTGTATAGGAGATTAACATCAACTAAAGAGAAATCTACACATAGTTGATTGAAATTCAAGAAAAACTAAGTATGATTTTTAACTAATCTTCAATCTTCACTCATCATTTATTAGGAGATCACTATACATATTCCTAATCTTATGTTTTGACCTAAGTCTAACTTGAATTAGACCTGTCCCTGCCTCTAAAAATGTATGAACTCGTATAGGAGATATACACATCAAAATAACAAAACAAATGCAATGATCTCCATGGCAAAGGCTAGCATAAAATTATGTATACATCTGTGTTTATTCTTACCCCTGGTTCTATATATACAGATACAAAATAGAATGTTTTCCTGCTTAATAAGAGAAGTTTGGGCTATATTTAGCAATTGGAGGTTGGCATGAAACAAGGGCACAGGAAGGCTAAGAGACAGTATTTCCTTGACAGTCTGAAATAATTAAGAATTAGGCCTGTTGTTGTTGTTGTTGTTAGGTGCCGTCAAGTCGGTATCCGACTCATAGCGGCCCTCATAGGGTTTTCAATGGCTGACTGTTTTTCTGGATTGCCTTGGGAGTGGATTGCCAGGTCCTTCTCCCATTTTTGCGGTGCTGGGAATTGAACTCAGGACCTCAGAGACTGCAGCGCAGCGCTCTACCAACTGAGCTAAATCCCAGCCCCCAAGAATTAGGCCTAGAATAAGATAATTCCATGGTCTGAATGAGGACACCAGGGAAAGAAAAAGACTTTTTGGAAAACAAAACTAAAAATATAATTAAGATAAATTTCAGTCATTTTATTATTTAGAGACTATTATGGACTGAATTATGTTCCCCTTACTCCTCCTAATTTGTATGTCAGAGTCCTAATCCACAGTCACTCAGAATGTGACTATTTGGAGTTAGGGACTTCAAAGAGGTACCTGAGATCATTTGGTTGGGCTCTGATCCACTATGACTGATATCCTCATCAGGACAGGAGACAAAGAACAGACATGTATGGGGAAAGACAAGATAGTGTGAATACAGAGGGATAAGGCAGCTACCTTCTGTCCAAAGAGAATTCAGGAAAAATCAACATTGTTGACTTCTAGATTTAAAAAATGTGAGAAATAAATTTCTATTGTTTAAGTCATGCTATCTATAGTGCTATGGTATAACAACCCTAACAAACTAATACAAAAATAATTTATTTGACTTCTGAATTAGAGAATTAGGTTGATTTTCTTCTTACTCAGCAGGCAAGAAGATTAAAAGATATACATAGTTTTGGTACAGTGGACTTTTACATCTTTCCTGTTTTTGCCCTAGCATAAAAACAGGCTATTCTAACTATCCATTTAAGAATTATGAATAGAATAACGTCTTTTTAGATCTATCATCTTTTCCATGTGGGCACTGACATCAATAGTGGGAAAACCATGTATATCATTGTTACATTGTTGTAGTTGTGAGGTGCCTTGGAGTCAGTATTCGACTCAGGTGAAACACTACTGTCAGTGCTTCTCTACTATTCATAGGGTTTTCAGTGGTGGGTTGATTTTTGGGAGTGGGTTGCCAGGTCCTTCTCCCAAGCCTACAGCACCTGGTGTTCCCAGGCGGTCTCCCATCCAAGTGCTAACCAGGCCTGACCCCGCTTAGCTTCCAAGATCTGATGGGATCAGACACGGCAGTGCCACAGCTGCAGACATGTCATTGTTATAGGGTCTGGTAAAACTATTCAAAGAATATAATTTGTAGAGTAAAGATAAAAAGGAAGGTGATGACTTACCTGCTACTTTACTGAACTCTCCTATACATAGGGTTGCTATGATTCAGAGTTGACTCAACAAAAAGTTATTAATTTATACGTTGGCTCTGAATAGATAATTTCCTGCATTTAGAAAAAGGTAACCTCAGGTTTAGCTGAGACTCTTTTTGAAAAACAGAATTGAAACCCAGGTTGTCCCCACAACCCCTGTTCAGGAACAGGGAGGTGGAATAAAAATAATCTCAGATAGCATCTGAGTCTCAGAGGACCAGCTGCACCTCTTTTGAGCTTCTCCACCTGGCTAAGTTGCTTTACTCACAGTCATTTCCAAGGCTGGCATATTAATTCCACTGTGAACACAAGTCATGTTATTAAATCCTTGTGTTTGGAGCATTACTACAATAAGACAGGTGTCTGGGTGCGTGTAGATAGAAAATAAGGCTAAGAAGGACTACCTGTCCATTGAATACTTCAGACATTCTCAGTGTTATCTATCTCTGGTTCCTTGAGCGAATTTTCCACCCCAGTTGCTCCTGTGGCACCCTACCACCTGTGGTACCACATTACCTTTGTTTCCTGCCAGGGTGCTTTTCTATTGATGATGACATGCAAGAAACAATAGGACCACACAGGCCCACCATACATTAGCCACACAGAAATGAAGACTAATGGTTTTGAGGAGAAGAAATATGATATGAAGTCTGTTACGTAATCCTCTATCCATCCTGAGATTCAGTTTTGTATATGCCCTCTCAAAATATGTTCCCAAAAAGATTAAGCTGTCCAGTATACTTTATTTTTTTAAATTTTTTAATTTTTTGCGGTGCTGGGGTTTGAACCCAGGGCTTCCCCCTTGAATGCTCTGCAAGTACTGAACCACTGAGCTGCACCCCCAGCCCTTTATTTTATTTTATTTTTTTTTTTAGTTTTTGAGACAGGGTCTCACTAAGTTACACAGACTGCCTCTGGTTTCAAACTTGCAATTCTCCTGCCCCCGCCTCCCAGGCTGCTGGGATTACAGGTGTGTGCCACTGCACCCGGCAAGCTGTCCAGTATACGTGAAACCAGTTAGTGGCCAGCTTGATGATGATCTTATCTCTGTTCCCCATTTCTACTTCTAAAGCTGGAATAACAAACCTAAGATTCACTTTCTGGGTAACCCAGCCTAAGACAGAAAAGAAGAAAAAAGTGACTCATTCTGGAACTAGATGACACTATTTGGTGCAAAACTGAGAAAGCAAAGAGTTCATTTAATTACTGTTTCTAATATATGTAGAATCATCTGCTTACTTTTAATAAAGTAGTAGAAGTGTATGATGGCCTTTCAATACATCAGGTTGGCTCCTCCTGAACAACTTTCTAAAATGTTGCCAGATAGAGTGAGTTTCAAGGGACATTCTCTTATGGGAGCTGGAGGACCGAGAAAAGGCAGCTACCCATTTTTCAGCACAAGCACACATCCTTCTGGTTATTCTAACACAAGTCTAAGTGCTGCTGTGAAGGGATGTCACTAAGGTAATTAAAGTTCAAAATGGGCTGACTTTAAATTAATCAAAAGGGAAATAATTCTGAATGGGCAGAGCTTTACCTGTTGGAAAGTCATTTAAAAGAAGGTTTAGTTTTCCCTCAGCTGAGACTCCAAATGTCAGCCTGATGTGCTATTGCTCCCTTTTGCTCCTTGATCTTCTTTTCTGGCTGTCTGATGCCCTGAGGCCAACAAGCTTCAGCTTATGTCTCTGCTGTCTCTAGCCTGCTCAGAATCTTTTCTTCCTGACAGCCTGACCTGTGGACTTCAAGTGGTATAACTCACCCTTACAGTAGTGAAACCAATTCTTTAAGAAAATCAACACATACATTAAACTAGAAAAATTCTATTTCTTTTTCTCTTCTCTCTCTCTCTCTCTCTCTCTCTCTCTCTCTCTCCCTCCCTCTTTCTGGTGTGTGTGTGTGTGTGTGTGTGTGTGTGTGTGTGTGTGTGTGTGGTACCCATGGGCTGAACCCAGGGCCTCGTGCATACTTTGCAAGCACTCTACAACTAAGCTGCACCCCCAACCCCTTGTTTTATTTTTAAACTTGGGGGAGGGTCTTGCTCAGTCACACAGGCTGCCTGTGCCCTTCATCTTGGGATCCTCCTGCCTCTGTCTCCACAGTCACTGGGATTGCACACATGCAATCTACTGTACCAAGCTAAAATTCTGTTTCCTAACTGTATATAGGCAACTGCTTAAGTTATTAAGTTATTATATCTTAAGTTATTAAGTTATTACTTAAGTTCATTCTTTGTGCTAGACATTACTTATCTAGCATTAGAGATAAGAAAAATGATTATACATCAAGCTATAATATAGCCATTTATTTTTTATTAGTTTGCATCTAGTTATAAATATTATGTAGCACAATGGAATCAAGGATCAATATCAACTTGCCCCTGTCTGGTACAGCCTCACAAACCAATAAGAAAGGCAGACATGTATGCCTGATTGGTTTACATGGTGATACCTGCCTTGAGCTAAGTAAGCCCAGATCACAGTACTGGGGAAGATTTCCATTATTTTAATTCAAAGAAGTAGAGGACCTAAGCAAGTGTTTAATGAAAAGATGATTTTTATTCTTTTTAAATGACAGATCATTATGTGATTTTTGGATATATAACAGAGTCAAGTGACATTGCTGTGTTAAAACAAGACATAATCATTCACATTTATAAAAAGGAAAGGTAGATGTAGAATTGATGCTATATTCTTTCTTAGTCTTGCATTATGTACTATTTATCCAAATATAAATACAATCTATTAGAAAAGACTATATATCCATGTTATTAAAATAGACCATCTTATAAAATTTTAAGTTTTATGTTTAATAATCTGTCAAAGTTTATTTCAGGCATGTCCAACCCATGGCCCACTGGCTGCATAGAGCCCAGGATAATTAATAGTGAAGTTTCACAAAGTCTTTTAACACCATGTGCTTTTTACTATTTATTTTCTTTGTGACCCTTTTACTATGTATATGCACTAACTATATGATATGATATATGTGCAGTACAGGACAATTCCTCTTTATTCAGTGCAGTCCAAGAAAGCCAAAAGACTAGACACCTCTGATTTAAATATTTATTATCTTGACCAATTTTGTATATAATCATTATAACCCCCCACATGTCTGTCAGTTTGCCTAACTGTGGGGGCTTGCATGTTGATCTGGTGCTGAGAGCTATGCTACCAGGATTACATATACCAGCAGGGTCACCTATGCTGGACAGGTTTTAGCTGAGCTTGCAGACTAAGACAGACAGGGGAGTAGGATCTGGCAGCCCACTCCCAAAACAAATAGCCATTGAAAACCCTATGAATAGCAAAGAAACACTGGCACATACAGTGTCAGAAAAAGAGCTCCCCAGGCACTCAAAAGACTATGAGGGAAGAGTTGCCTCCTTAAAGTAAAGTCTACATTAATAGTGGAAATGGAGTAATGCCCCCTGGACCTCCATTTGGAGATATGGCACAACTCAAAATGAAGAGGAACAGCTGTAAAAATCCATTAATAATTAGAACATGGAATATATGTAGCATGAATATAGGAAAATTAGAAATCTTCAAAAGAGAAATGGAGCACATAAACGTTAACATTCTACACATCAATGAGCTAAAATGAACTGATGTAGGCCATTTTGAATCAGGTAGTCATATGGTCTACTATACTGGTAATAACAAATTAAAGAGAAATGGGGTTGCAGTCATCATCAAAAAAGACATGTCAAGATCTATCCTGAAGTACAATGCTGTCAATGATAGAATAATATCCATACACCTACAAGGACACCAGTGAAGATGACTATTATTAAAATTTAAACACCAATCACTTAGGCCACAAATGAAGAAAGGGAAGATTTTTATCAGCTCGTTCAATCTGAAATAGATCAAACATGCAATCAGGATGGACTGATAATTATTGATGACTGGAATGTAAAAGTTGGAAACAAAGAAGAAGGCTCAGTAGTTGAAAATGTGGCTTTCTTGACAGAAATGATGCTGGAGATTGCATGAGAGAATTTTGTCAGACTAATGACCTTTTCATCACAAATACATTTTTTATCAACATAAACAGTGACTATACACATGGAATTCACAAAATGGAGCATATGTGTGGAAAGAGATGATGGAAAAGCTCAATATCAAAAAGTCAGAACAAGGGGCGGAGTCAAGATGGTGGACAGATAACACACGCCTTCTGTTCCTGAGCAATGGGAAGCCTTGATTAGTGGTTTAAAACTCAAATTGAATAAATAGAAACAGTGATAATTTAGCTTGAGAGATAGAGAATGAAACTAGGCATACACTGAAATCAAGGATTAGGCTTCAGAGGAGCTACACAGTGGCCAGCAGTGGGACCGCAGCCATTTCGCCATCACACAGATGGCGGATAGAATCCCAGAGACTTGGAGGGGACTTCACGCACACGCACCCACGGGACCCGGACCCAACACGGAGTGCAACCTTGGCAGCACACTATCACCAGGCCTGTGGGACACAGACTGCAGATCCTAGAAGAGAAACGGAATCTATCGCCTCCCTAACCCTTACCCCCCCTGGAGTCGGACTGGTAGATTCTGTTTTCCGGACCGCACTATGGGAAAATCAAATAAAGTTACAAAAACCACAAGGGGGCAGGATGGAGCTGAAGGCTCCACAGATCAAACAACCTTAACGGATCAATCCAACGACTCGCAATTATTAGATATCTCTGAGTCGGAGTTCAGAGTCATGGTTATAAGCATGCTAAGAGAAATAAAGACAAATACTAAAAATACACTGGTGATAATTGAAAGAAAGTTTTCTAATTTGGAAGCTACTCTGTCATCCCAGTTAGAAATGATTAAGAAAAATCAAGTCACTTTGCTTGATACACAATCCAAACTATCAGAATTGAACACGGCTAAAGAATCCTTCTCTTCAAGACTGGATGAATCATAGCAAAGGATCTCTGAGACAGAAGATGACATAAACGAGCTTTAGCACAAGCAATTGGAAATGGAGTCAATGATAAAAGTTTTAAAAAAAGATTTCCAAGAGAACACAGATAGAGTGAAAAAAAGAAATATAAGAATTATGGGTATTCCTGAATGAGAAGAAAGAATCACTGGAGGCCTTCACAACCTAGTAAATGATATCCTCAAGGAAAATTTCCCAAAGATAGCAAAGGAAATGGATACATACACCACTGAGACTTTCAGGACTCCCAGGAAGGCTGACTTAAATAGAT